>VCCN01006196.1:5608709-5651409 GCA_006491835.1 Architeuthis dux
TGATTGTTATAATGTGTGCTTGTATATAGAAATTGTATACTTATTTTTTCACACTAAAATAAAATGTTCCAGAATATCCATAATGGTGGCAAATTCAAAACATGTCGGACCAGATTAGAGAGGTACAATCTGTATTTGTAATTTTCAAGAGCGCAATAGTTTGGTAGTAACCAGGATAAATGCTTAATGTTAGAGAACAAGTGACAACTGATGACTTGCTTCTTTTAAAAGAAACTTTGCTTAGAAGTTTTCTGCCAGCCTTTCAGTATACAGTGCAACGTCGGTTACCCGAACACCAATTATCTGAATTTTGGATTATCTGAATTTTGAATTATCCGAATTTTGGATTATCCGAATTTTGGATTATCCGAATTTCAGATTATCCAAACAAGGTTTTTTAGGTCTTGTGAATATTTAATTTTACGACCTTGTCCCAAGTACATATCTGTTACAAGTGATGGAGTTTATTGCTGTTTTGATATCTGTGAAGAGAAATGGTTGGTCCACTAGATCTCAGTCGGTCACTTTAAACAGCGTTGAAATAATTTTAACACATAAAAAAAAAATGAAGGATTTTACATGAACTTAGCATTTTCGACGAACTCTGTGAACTTCCTGTGCATGTATGTAAGTGTATTTTCTGTAATTACGTCTTGTTTCCTCGAATTTTTAGCTCCATATTTTTGTTATTTAAACAACAGATAACTTGGTTTTATTTGTAAAATGAAATATCATAAATTTTCAATATTCTGCGTTTGTACACATTTTATCGATTGAATGAAATCAAACCCTTTAAACATGATTGTTTACGTACTTGTGTTCAGTATGAGTTCTTTTTTATGATCGGATCAGTTATCTGAACAATCAATTATCCAAACAAAATATTTGCTGCCTGTCTCGTTCGGATAATCGATGTTCCACTGTACTCTTAGAGGAAAACATAAAGCCAAATCAAGTTACTCACCCAAGGCAACCAGTTCTTGAGTCGCATCCAACCTATAACAGTTTTTCCGTGCTACAAAAGAGTAAATTGTAATAATAAAATATTGAATTATAATTCAATTATCACCAATTGATTAATATACAGAGGAAGCCACTTATTGTGATCCCTTTGGGACAGGGTCTTTTAGATAACAATAACTAGCTGATAGCATTAAGCAAAGGATATAAAAGTTAAAACAATTTACATTCATTGTTATAAATCCATTGTTATGTTATTAAAATCATTATTATAAACAACTTTATGTTATAAAAAATTAATGAAGTTTTTTGTTTTAATTTAATTAATTCAATGAAGTATTATCCTCTGTCTGTTCACACAATATCTCCAAAAGTTCTAAACTAATTAATTAAGAAGAGTTCAATCTTGCAAAAAACTATTTGAATGTTAATGACCCTTCTTAAAACTATAGAAAAAATCCTTAAAATAAACAGTCTGGAATTTAGTTTAACTTTAAATTTCTTTCACACACTCACATGTGCATACAACAACCTACACACAATCAAAGAATCACACACAAGACTTACCAAATGATTTTCCAATTGCCATGGTTTCAATAATTCCAATAAAGGGTATGATAAAAAATCCAGGTCCAATATTCTACAAGAGATTATTTTAAAACAGTTAATTGCATAACATCATTAAGTTTTTGTTAATCCGTTGGAGACTCCTGGAACACAAAGGTTTTGTTATTTCTTGGTTTAATTATGGAAGATATTAATCTTTGCTAATAACCTGCTTTTTTTTTTTTAAAATGTTTTTTTAAAAAAAAGACATTTTTTTAATGGACAACTCTGTTCCTGCAGTCATTATGGAGAAAGTATTGCCACAGACGACTGTCATCAACACGCGCTGGAAAAGGCAGCTCGTCTCACACAGTTTGTCATGGCATTGAGCAGCTATGGAGCCTATTTGGCGAATATGGAAGTGTTACCAAGATTCCAAGCCTCATTAACCTTTCCAATCCAACTACTTCCAAGTAACTGTTCTTCTTAATTATAATTAACAGACAGGTCTGGTTAGTCGCTCAATAGAAACTGTCACGTGACTAATGTCTTTTGGCAGCATGCCGTGTTGAGGGTGATCAATTAAAAATAGGAAAAAGGAGGTGATCAATCAATAAGTTACTTCTCTTGCATTTTGTTGGGCAGTGATCACTAAAAAAGTCTGAATTTTCAAAAAAACAATCGTGAATACTGCCGGACACAAACTTACATTGTTTGAAGAAAAAACAACTATTTAGGGAGGGAATTTTTAGAAACCAACTTCAGACCAACTTAAAAACTGAAGAAACCTATGTTGACAGTTTTGGTAGTAGTTTTTGTTGACAGTTTCTAATACCAACTAATATAATTTATCATATATAGATGGTTTTAGGGTTAACAATTGCAAAAATACCACCTTTGGAAGTCTGAGAATTATCAATGGATCAAGGTTATCACTGAATTAGTACTAGATGCAAATATTGGGTGAGTTTCATGGTTAACCTTTTCATTTAAAAAAAGTTAACTTATTACTGTATATCTCAGTGGATAAGATGACCCTTGAATCATACAAAAAACACCCCAAAACCAGAGGTTGTCTTATAGGCCAGATAAAAAAATGATTGACTTTAAAATAGCCACCCCCAATGCGCCTGCGTGCTCTTTAGACAACAAAGTGACAGATTAACCACAACAAGAATTTTAAAAATCTACCAAAAATCAACTAATCATCGGATTTCAATAAAATTTTCAGTATTTATACTTTTCATAAATAAATTCATTTATAAATGAATATTTCGTAAGAAATATTTGTGGAAATATTTTTCAAGTCAATCTCCCAACCCCTTTATTTAATTTTGTGAAATCTCTATGAAATATCATTTGGACACTAAAAATATTTACATTCCTATAAAGAAAAGTCCCCAGAGAAATTAAATCAGTTGAAATTTTATTTGAAATTTCAACATGAGATGTAAAAATATCGCCTAAATTGGAAAATAAAAACTGCAATGAAATAAAAATATGGTATGTAAACATATCTGTCATCAACCTTGGTTACACTACTACCACTACAGAAGATAGTCTACATATGGTATTTACCTTATTACAAGCTTCACTGATAACATACCAACAATTAAAAACAATTTACAGGTAATACATTAAGTAATACAATTTAATAAGGTGAATTTCAGATAAGACAAGACCCAAATTTCAGGCTGAATTTCATGGTTTTTGCTCATATCAGTGATATAAGATGAACCCTCCCAGACTACCAAACCATACCAAACAACCGATACAATGATATACCAATACAAAGAATTGAATACATTGAAGATATTTATTTCACTGTATCGGTTGTTTGGTAGTCTAGGGGTTGTCCCACTGCTATGAGCTAAAACCATGAAATTCAGCCTGAAATTTGGGTCTTGTCTTATCTGTAGTCACCTTATCCACCAAGAAATATGGCAACTTAATTGGACTTTAGTACAAGATAAAACTATCTCAATTCAGATGTTGATCTGTTATTTCTTTCTGAAAAATCTTCATTCTAGAGTAACTGTTGTGTTCTCATATACAATCATGAACGAGACTTTAAAATCTGATCAACTTTTACACATGATTTTAATGTAAATTAGATATTTTTGCCAAAATTAGTAGGTTTGACTCTTTACAAGAGTATATAAGATATTTTTGCCACCTTCATTATGCCACATCACGCTGATCAACATAAAAATCAAAAACTATCAAAAACAGGTCTGATTAGTTACTCAATAGCAGCATGCCATGTTGGGGGTGATCAATTAAAAACTGGAAAAAGAGATGATCAACAAATAAGTTACTTCTCTCACATTTTGTTGGGCAGTGATCACTAAAAAAGTCTGAATTTTCAAAGAAACAAGCGTGATTGCTGCCGGACACAAACTAAGGGATCAATTTAGCATACACTTACATTGCAAATTGAACCCCCCACCCCCACTAAAAAACTGGGGCGGGGGTTAAAAAAAAGAAAGTTTTTTTCCAGACATAAGGAGTAAATGTTGAAATTTTCAGCCCTCTAGCTCCATTATGTGTGATACATACATAGCCAGCCAAACCAACTTAAAAACTGAAGAAACCTATGTTAACGGTTTTGGTTGACAGTTTCTAATTGATCTGATCCATGGATAAACACAAAGGAAAACTTACAGAAAATATTTCAGTGGTGGATTGAGTAATATTTCCATTATTAATAGAGAAATTGGGTATCTTGAAGGGAGGTAATCCACTCTTAATTTCTCCAGTTAACGTGAAGATGTCTTTATCTGGGTAGACATTTATGATGGCAGCAGCAATTCCAGCAGCACTAATCACAACAACAGAATTGGCAGCTGAAAATATAAACAAATGTTCAAAGTTATTACTATTTATAAAACTATTTATGCTGTAATACTATGGTTATGCTAGATTTTGCAAGTACACAAGAGATACGTTGTATCAGAATAAGCACTTTTGTTTTTGCCTTGAAATGGACACAAGGAGATACTGGTCAAGTGAAATGCCAGATGGTGGAAGGACGAGCTGTTGACAGGTTGGTTTGAGTACACTTGCCGACCTTAAGTGAAACACAGGCAGTGTCCTTGGCAGGGCTTTTGATCGGCGGTTGTTGACACATTGAATACAGGTGTACCCCAAGGTGATTGGAGAAGGCACCAGTGGAGTTGAGTATCTCCCCTACGTACAGAAGAGCCAACCCTAAAATTGAGGCTTGCCCATAAAAGAGGGTAGATTTTGTGGGGTTTTTCTCGAACTGTTGTGCTTTGATACCTGAGGTGGAGAAGGCAAAAGCATTGTACTGCAGTATGGTGGAACCGGAAAGGCTTGGTGTGGAGTGGACGGCAGAGGTTGAAGGGTGTGGTAACGTGCTACTTACATATTTATTCATGAAATTGTTGCTAATAAGTTTTCAGTCTAATTTTCTGTGATGAGGAATTATTATCATTATTACTAGTTAATATCTGTGAAAAATATATATATTTGAATTTCTATGAAATGATTTTTTTTTTAAGAAAAGAAACTAAATAGCAAAATTGTTACCTTTAAATGAAAGCGTTGATTGTCATTGAAAGAGAAACAAGAGAAAAAGTCACACTGTTCATTAAATAGATAGATTATACAATACATTGATCTATTTAGACTAGGGTCCTCATTTTGGTTGTTATTGCTTCAAAGGAGTCATATTGTGAATAAATATTTATCATTTTTTTGTTGTTTATATCATCCTTGATCTTACTATTCAAAAAATGACATTTCATATGTTACAACCTAAAATAAAATAAACATGTTTATGAGTGCAACATAGTATTTGTTGCTTTTCAAAATTATATTTACCAGAACTTGTTTAGTTACGTCCACGCATCTCTATAAGACACTTTTCATTCGGTCGGTCCCTAATATGTTAAATATCAATTTTCTCAGTCGTATCATGTTAGATTGATATGAAACTTGGTCCGGACCTTTGGGTGAATCATCCTCACCTTCCTCTTCCTGCTGCTACTACTATCACAACTAGTAATGCTAAATATCAATTTTCTCAGCTGTATCGTGTTGGATTGATATGAAACCTAGTCCAGACCTTTTTGAAGGGTTCAAAACATTCATAACTTTTTAGTTTTAATAATTTTTTTTATTGTTTTTAACAAATGGAATATATAAACAAGGGAAATTTAATTAACCAATGTACGAAAATTGTTTCCTTCAAATGCCTGCCATTTTGAACTTTACAAATTCTTGCTCTTTCAATAACATTCTGCATAACATTTCGAAGGATATCTGGTCCTGGGTCACTTTTTTCTCCTTGGATATTGTTCTTTAGCTCCAGAACAGCCCTTGGCTTATTAACATAGACCTTATCCTTCAAATAATCCCAAATCTTTTGAAGTGACCTGTGAGATAAGCTAAGCTGAGCAAAATGCTGCAGAGTTGATTTTGCAGGATCATTCTCTACACTCCTCTGTACACGTACATGATTCTCAGCATTTCAGACTGAACATGGTCTCCCTGTTCACAGGTGATCAGTAATGGAGCCAAATTCTCAAAAACCCACAACCAAACGATGAATCATCAACTCAGTTGGCGGTGTCCACACATTCAAATAATATGAATATGCTCTTTGGGTTAACTTTATTGATTAATGGTATTCAAAGTAGAATTCTATTATTTTTGAGTTTGTTGCTCAGTTGTGTACTTTTCCATGATGAATTCCTAAGGTTCCTTTATGTATCCAAAAAGAGGAAAAACAAAGAATATTAAAATAGAAAAAATCACGATTGTTTTAAACCCATTCTTTGCGACTTTTTCACCACCCAGTACATTCACACTTGTATATGTTTATACACTGCATTTCAAAAATTAATTTGTACATACCAGTGCCAAAAATCCACAAAAACTTTCTGGCAATTTTTTGTGAAACAGTGATTGGCTCTTCGTCATCTCCCCATTCAAGGGTGCGGAATTTCTACAAAGAAAAATGTTATTTGGAATATTCAAATTCTTTTGACTCTAGGTTAACACTATTAAGTATTATCAATCTATAGATAGAACCCACAGTCTCTTAAGTAGCTACTGCAGTGAATGAAATATCAGGTTTATTAATCACTACTACCCACAACAGATTGGTTTAAACATTGTTGCCAGGTTTAGGTTATTCATGTGTTCTGACATTTATACGTATCTATGCATCTATGTATCTGGACTTCTCCCAGCCCTAACTGTTCACAGGAGAAACTAGAAAATTTGCACGCACACTGCCCTCAATGAGTAGGGAAAACGTTTTTTTGTTTTTTTAAATGTTTCCCCTAAATTTGTAGTGGGGTGTTCAATTTTCAATATAAATTTATCCTAAATTGACCCTTTAGTTTGAGTCTAGCAACATTCACGCTTGTTTTTTTTCAGACTTTTTAGTGATCAAATGTGAGAGAAGTAACTTATTCATTGATCACCCCCTTTTCAGATTTTTTTTATTGATAACTCACAACATGGCATACTGTTTAAAGACAGATGATTCTTTTTTTTAAAAATCATGAATTTATGGTCAAAACCAAAACTGGTAGCATTTTTATCAAGGTAACTTAATTTTACCACCACCACTGCTTTATTTACAAGGTAAGAAAGATATATGGATGGTGGTGATTAATAATTTCCCTTGGAATGCTAGTATTAATCACCACTACCCACAACACTGGTTTATTGCTGGGTTTAGGTTATTCATGTGTTCTGGCATTTATATGTATCTATCTATCGTTCATAGTAGAAACTTGAAATTTAGCACACACACTCCCCTCATTTAGCAGGGAAAATGTTTTTTTTTTTTAAATCCCCCCCCCCCATAATAGGTTTGTAGAGTGGGTTTCAATATGCAATGTAAGTTTATGCTAAATTGGTGACACAGACCTTTTATAGTGATCACAGCCCAACAAAAGGCTAGGGATGTAACTTATTCCTTGAGCACCCCCTTTTTCAACTTTTTAATTGATCGCCCCCAACACAGCATATATGGGTAGTGGTGATTCATAATTTCCATTGAAATGCTAGTTATATTTAATTTGTGAAATTTTAAATAAAAATTTGTTTTCCTTTTCTAGTAATAATTAAAACAAATATATATATTTTTTAAATTAATTTAGAAACAATCACACTCACCTTAATTATATGCAGAATAATTATGCAGCAAATTCCAAGAAGAAGATCCCAAACACTGAATGAAAAGAATGGGAAATAATTTTATAAAGAACATTAGTCATTCTCAATAGTAGTTTTTTTATTGAAAAGGAAAAAAAAATACAGGAGTTTTCAAATGCTCCAAACATTCAAATGCTTGAGTTATTATTAATGAATTTGATGGTGAATAATAAACAAAAACATATAAGCGTAATAATAAAAAGGATTTAATTGTTAAAAAGATGCTAAACAAGAGCCTTATAACAAAACAATAACTTTCAAATGGTTCTTCGGACGATTGAACTTCTTCTTGTTGTTTGTGTTGTTAACACAAAATTTCTGCCGATCCATTCTTCAGGTGTAAAATCCGAGTGTGATGGGGTAAACAGAAGTTTTTATTTTTAAAGGCGGTTTCTGTGTCTTTGTCTTGTCAGGTTTGGGTCTGTTAAGCAGCAGAAGCCACAACGGGTTGAACTCCACACCCTTTAAAAATAAAAACTTCTGTTTACCCCATCACACTCGGATATTACACCTGAGGAAGGCCAATGAATGGATCGGCTGAAATATCATGTTAACAACACAAACAACAAGGAGTTCAATCATCTGAAGAATCATTTGAATGTTAATGACCCTTCTAAAAATAACTGTAGTTATGGCATATAGATTACCAAGTCTAAATAGATAAAAAGGTCATTAATATTTACCAGTTGGAATCCTAACAGGGAAATTCAGTGTGTGTGTGTGAACATGCTTTAATTTTTATTCATTAATGTGTTTTAATGTAAAAATAAGATATTTGCAAGCAGAATTAAGCACTGAAATTCTTTTTTCATACTTTGCAAGGTAAAGCGTTCCGTCTCTTAAGAAACAACTCCCAATGGAGTATGGAGCCCAGTGACGAAGGCCTGGTTTCTGTTGCATGCGTCAGCTTAGTGATCCTTGCAAGTTTCAAGTCTCGTCGAAACTAGGACTTTATTCCTACAAGTTTTTATGACCACCCCCTTGGAGGGATGCAAGTCCACTGAAGGGATATCTCCACCCTAATCGCAGTGTACCCAATTAGCTACTTTGTAGTCATTCAAAATTTTCCCTAAATAAATCACTTTATTTTAATAATTTCTACCAATTAGCTCGAAACAAACGAACATATTACAAATTAAGACAGTTGATATGAAATTTAATTTCTACCTTTGCAAGATTATGATAGAGTTATAGTCTTTAGTCATAATATTATTGCAGACAATAAGGGGCCCCAATCTCTGAAGAATTAAGTTTCTTTTCCCCCTCTTATTGAAGAAGGCTGATGAATGGATTGATTGAAATGTTGGGGTAACAAAAGCAGGAACACAAAAAAGCAGTTCAATTGTCCAAAGAAAATTTGTTATAGACAATAAAATTTAGTAAACTTTTGTACAAACATTGAATTAGATTCTTAACCTCAGATTTCCCTTGTAATGTCTTTAAGTTTTCTTTTCTGGCTTAATTTACATATTTAATACATGTATACTTATATTAATACATGCATACACACCAATCACTAGAGATGTGGGTAGCCTAACAGTTAACAGCTTGGAGAATGGAATCGCAGAGCCAAGCTCCAGCTGAGATAGTTTACATTCACTTCATACTAATGCTCTTGAGAAAGGCATGAATCCCCCCCCCCCCTGTGGGTAAATAGCAGGGCAGACTGGGCTCTAAAGCAAGGGTTGGCAACTAGTGTAGGAGAGGAGCGGGCCCCCTTACAGCAATCAATGTGTTGTGGAGCGTGAAGAGCGCAGCGTGACATGCCAAGCTCCCTGGTCATCCACTGCATTTGTCTCCAGTCATTCTAAGTCTTGTCACTGGACTCAAGCAGACAGGGAAGTGTGAGAGTGAGGCTAATGACATGCACAACAATCCTACACTTTAATGCAAGTCATGAATTCAGACCCTGTGGTGCATCACAGCTGCTGCATCACAGCTGCTGCATCACAGCTGCTGCACCACTCAGAACTTAAGCTATGGTCATCTTCAACTACGATGAACGAACATGATGATGAAGATGATGATATACTGAATCATTTAGATTGTATCAAAACATTATGTTTACTTTTAGGCCTCATTATCAACAATCTCAGAATAAAATATTTCTAGAGGCATCAGCCTCATTTCATCCCATCTTTGATCATAATGTACAGCCAAAATGAGTTTTAGCATCAAAGGATTACATATTTTCTTTCATATTTTTTCCTTTTGAACAAATTTAAAATGAAAATCATGCAATGACTAATGAAATATTTGTACAGTGAATGTCAGCTTGAAGATAGTGTCAAAATCAACTGTATAAAAAAAAGATAGTGTTGAATCCGACTGTAATAAAAAGCTTTTACTCACAGAAATTTGTTTATGAACAATTGGAAAAAAAATAATAGGATTGTAGTTAAAATAAAAACAAATAAAAATTTCTCAGAATTACTTACTTTGTTTCACCTATTTTGGCAAAAGTGTAGTATACACATTGCAGAAAATGTTTAGGAATATTTTTCAATCCAAGAATATTCTGGAAAATAAAAAAGATTTTTTTTCAGAATGAAAATGCATTCTCAATATAATTTGGCACTTAATAGTTACAAAATGACAAGATATGACATCCATTAAAATGTTTGCTTAAAAGTTAAAGCTTGTTTACCTTTTATTATACACTGATTTACTCAGACTATTGTCCTCATCTTGGTTGTTATAGTCACAAAGTTTCAGCCGTTGTATACTCTGGACTTCTTCAAGTGTCTGTTGTAGTTGGTAAACCTCTGGAAATTTTGAACCGAACCCGTTATTCAATCCAAAGGAGGGTTAGAGTGTTCTCATTCCGCTGCCCATGCCAGAATATATCTTGTATCAATTAAATCATCCTAGTTGATTTGTCCTTGTGATATCATTTGTCTGCCTCTTCCACTGAACCAGAGTAAATGACTTTCTTTTTTTGGGGGGGGGGGGGACTAGACGACCCAGGCCGGTTACTAGATATGCTTAACCAATGCTTTTATCCAATAGTCCGAAACTTAGAGCCTTAAACCTAATGTTGCTTATCTGCCTCATCCACTGAACCAGAATATATGACTTTTTGCACTACCTGTAGTGTAATCAGGAGGTGGAATTTAAGAGTCTTAAGCTTAATATCCTTCGTCTCTTAATATCCCATATGATGTTAATTTCTATGCTAAGCCTACTGAGGAGGTTATTAGAGCATAGCATGTGTGCCGATTCTTTCAATTGCCTCATCTTTCAGTGTTGCTCCACTAATCTGAGTAAATCAGTGTATAATAATGATAGTTCTTCATCTGAGAAGTTCAGACAAAAATGTTTACGTTTTGTTTTGTATTAAAAAAATGAAAAGAAAAAATCTTCACATTTGTTTTAATTAACAAATCTTATTTAGTTGGTAAGTTTTCCAAGCAAAATATTCAAATATTCAGTGAATTATAAGTGGCTATTGCTTGAAATGCAATCACAATTTGACAAACTAATCTTAAGTATTTCAGGTTTATAATTTGATTGCTGTTTCATGTCTTGACGCAGATTAATGATGATAGACATTTTTGGCGATAAGTTATTGTTTTTAGTTCAATCAAAAATGCAAATAGCTTCAAGAACTTACAAAAATAGCAGTAGTTTTGATGATTTTCAATAAGTGAGAAATTTCCACATGGTAATATATTGTGGGAAAGGAATTTAGAATTTTTCAATAATAAAAAAAAAAATGAATGAATGAAAGAAAAAAAAAAAAAGATGATGATGATGA
Source organism: Architeuthis dux (assembly GCA_006491835.1). Taxonomy (NCBI): domain Eukaryota; kingdom Metazoa; phylum Mollusca; class Cephalopoda; order Oegopsida; family Architeuthidae; genus Architeuthis; species Architeuthis dux. Next base: position 5,620,168 of record VCCN01006196.1, read on the forward strand.
TGATGATAATAATAAAAACTGAATAAACTTCATTGAAAGCAAAATCTATCTATATAATGACCAGTGTGATTTTCTGTTTCTTTGTTGCTCTGTTCTTAACAATGGACTTCTCCACTTAAAGCTAACACTTTTGCTAAAAAAAATATCTACTGCCCACCATTTGAAAAAATGGACTTTTGCACTAAAACGACTTCAGTCACTTTTAAAGTTTTAGTTACTTTAAAACCCCAAAAATCATCTCATAGAAATTCAAATATATCCATGAATTTTTTCATGAGTAATAAGAAGCATTTAAATATTTTGTAGATGTTGGACAAAAATATGCTACTTTATACATACAAGCTCAGCTTGACTCAGTTCAGTTCAATTGCCCGTGTCGCGTAACACATGAGGCAATGATTTTGTCTCCATTTCTCGATTAGAGGTCAAAACATCAAATGCAAAAACGTCCAATGCAAAAAGGGCCAATACAAAAGATTCCAATGCAAAAAGGGCCAATTTATACATATATAGACACAACATACAAACATACCATATATTCACATGTGCACATGCACACACGTTACATACACACGCATATAAGCAAATACATGCTCTACATGCAAACACATGCCACGCACATACACATATGCACACACATACCACATACACAAATATATATGCAAATACCAAATACACACATGCTATATACTCACATTTATACTTGCATACACATGCCACATATACATATACATACACACTACATGCAGACACATGTCACACACACGCAAAAAATTATTATTGATTACAATAATTACGCTCACATACATTTGGTCCAATACAAAGGGGTCTAAATGCAAAAGGGTTTAATGCAAAAAGTTCACACACATATACAACATATACACAAATACACAAATACACATAAACACACATATACATGCCGTATATACATACCACATACCACATACAATCTGCAAACATTCACACACATAACTGAGTTCGGTATTTCTGAGATGAGGTGTTAGTATTACTGATATTATTGTTCGGACTGTGGAAATGACAACCAAGATGAGGATCTCAGTCCGAACAATAATATCAGTAATATTCACACACATGCCACATATAAACACACATACATCATATACACACATGCCATATACACACATACAAAACTACATATATACATACATACACACTTACCACATACTAACATTCTGTATACTTGCCCACACAAGACACATATGCCATGTACGCGCACACATAAACATACACAAACACTACATGCAAACACATGCCACACACATAGTACATACATGCATATACACATACATGCCAACAGACACACATATTACCCACCCAGAACAGGTATATCCTTTGAATGTTCATGTAACGTTTGCACACGACTGTTCACAAACAGCAGACAAATGGTATCCAAACAGTAAACAAACATTGATGTGAGAACAATTACTGTTTGTTTACAAACAGTTGCAAACAGCTAAACCTCTAGGCATGTTCTTTGAATGTTCATGTAACATTTCCACACAACTGATACCTACATACACACACATGCAATGTACACATACACACACATACAAACACTATATGCAGACACATATCACATATGCACACACATATACACAGGTAACATTCACATACACACCTGGACATATATATACTACATTCAGACACATATCACCAGTGTATGTGCATGTGTGTGTCTGTCTGTGGCATGTATGTGTATGTGGTGAGAGTATGTGCGTGTATATGTGGCATGTGTTTGCTTGTAGTTTGTGTATGTGTATATGTGTGCATATATGGCATTTGTGTATATGGTCTACATGTGTACATACGTGGCAAGTGTTTGCATGCATGAGAATATGTAGCAGATGTTTATGTGAAATGTGTGCATGTTTGTAAATAGTATGTGTGTATCAGTGCATATGTGGCACGTGTGTGTGAACATTTGAGTATGTAGTATGAGTATATATGTATAAATTGGCCCTTTTTACATTAGACCATTTTGCATGTATGTGTGTGCATATGTGAAAATATACATGTGAGTATGTAGTATGTGTGTATGTGTATAGTTGTGCATATGTAGCAAGTCTGTCTGTGGTATGTGTGTGCATGTGTATATGTGGCATGTGTGTATTTGCTGTGTCTGTATATGTGTATGTAGTATGTGTTTGCCATGTGGCTGCATGTAAAGTGTGTGTATGTGTATATATATATGTATATATAGCATTTGTGTACAAATGTACATGTGAGTATCTACCATGTGTGTATGTGTAATGTGTGTAAACAGTATGTGTGTGGCATGTGTCTGTATGGTTTGTGTGTATGTATGTTGCTGATATTAAAGGTAAACAAAAAATGACTTCAAAACATTGCAATATTCTACTTAATTTTTTTTCATTTCTTTTGACTGAAATATGGGCTTTTTTCTTTCTAGCAAAGCCAAGAAAAACTCAAGAACTAATTTTTTTCAATTTTAATTACATTTTTAAAATAGGGTGTCGATGGATTATTTCTCTGATTATTCGCAAAAATTCATTTTAAAATATAATATGTGTTTTATCATCCTATTCTACCAATGTTGTTATTTAAGATTTTCAAAAATTTAAGTTTTTACTTTAGTTAACCCTTAAATGGTACAAAAAAAAAGTGTTCGACGAAACGGCAGTCGGCGAAGAGCCAAGTCAGCAAAACTGATGTTCATCAAACTGCATGTAGAGCGTATGTGTGTATGTGTATGTGTGTTTGCTTGTGTACATGTGTGCATATGCGACGTGTATCTCCTTTTGACATTGGACTATTTTGCATGTTACTGTTTTGTCTTTGGACCATTTGCAATGGACATTATGTATTTGGACCATTTGTTTTGGACATTTTTGATATTGGACCTTTTTGACTGGACGTTTTGACTTAACACCTGACACCCAAAATGGACTGCATTACTGGGCTAAAAGGCTTCAACTGCCTTGCTATTTTACCCATAGCTAGGGAAGAGTGTGAAATGAACGCAAACTATCCCTGCTGGAGTTTGAACTCGGTTCCCTGATTCTATTCTCCATGCCATTAACTGTTAGGTCATCCAAACCTCCATCATACAAGACATTAACAAAATTAAAAACATATACATCACACATGACCAAGAAGCAATCGCAAATAGGCTGATATTAGTTGCGCAGAAATAATTAAGACCATTTTCAAGAAAGCTAAGTTTCAATAAATGCTGGCAAGATTTTTTTTACTAAAGTAACCCAGTAAAAATAGAACTTACCTGTACATGTTAAAGATAACTGGTTAAAAAAGGAAATAGAAATAATATTTTTACAGAAAATTTAATATTTTCCATTATTCAGGATGTGTATTATATTTAACAGCTTAGCTTGACCGTATAAGGTACATGTGAATGTAATGCATCAATGTTAAATGTAGTCTGATGAAAGCAAGGCACATAATCAGGTCACATGAATTTATGTGTTTTTGATCATGAATACGTATAACTGACCAGCTGACAACATCAGTAATTCGGCCACTCAGATTTGACTGAAGAAAAAAAACCTCATCCCTTGTTCAACCTCTCTCAAACAAATATATCGAATAACCTGAGAATTCAACAACCAAAAAACTAAAGTTGTAATTCCGATGATCCTATCACTAAGATGATCATCACCAGTCTAAGAAGCAAGAAAAATTAAGTATTTTATCAATTGATGTGTTTAAAAAATATGTTTACTACAACTGGTGTGTTTTATAACCTGAAATTATTACATGGTGGAAGTTATGATCAGATACAGCATTATATGATGGCTGATAAATTTTCATAATGCAGGGAAGATTGAATTGGGAGGTGCAGGCGGCATAATGGTTAACGGTACAGAGAATGGAATTGGTGAACTGAGTTCAAACTCTGGCTGAGGCAATTTGTGTTCACTTCACACTAATGCCCTTGGGAAAGGCTTTGAATCCACTTCTACCTCCAGCTATGGGTAGATAGCAGGGTGGTTGAGGCCGCTCAGCCCTGTAAGGCAGTCCATCGGGCATACGGCTAGCACTCGGCCATGTAAAAAGTCACAATTGCTACAGAAAAAATTATTATGTCTCCAATTGTGTTTGAGAAATGGAGACAAAATCATTGTCTCACGTGCTGTGCGGCAGGGGAACAACTGCGTCTAATTGAAGGCTGAATTTGTTCAGAAAAGGTTGAAAAAAAAAAAAGAATTTGTCAAAATAATCTTAAATTTTAAGACTAGTTCACCCTTTATCTCATTTTTGTTGCTTTTTATCACAAAGCCTGGGTTGTTTTTACAAATGAAGGTCACAGAATGTAAAAAGAAATACCTAAGCAGAGCAATGAAATAACAAGATTATGTAATATATTGAAAGGTTTGTGGAATGACAAGTGATCTTCCATCTTAGTGGTAGGGTGTAGAAAGATTGCAGCATGAACTTCTGTAGTTGAGAGTTTTCACTTTATTCAAATGTAGAATGGGGAAAGAATGAGGGGTCGAATAAGGGATTAAGTTTCTTCTCCACTCAAAAAAAGAACCCATTTTATTTGACCATCTCTGACTGCACAGAAAGACAGGAATGTTTTAACATTCCCTCTCTCTGACTTACACTCAAGTGTGGCTAAGTGTCCACTTTATATTTGTATTCATGATCAAAGCCAGTAATCCTGACATGTACTCAAGTCACGTGACTATATTATGGGCTTTGCCTTTATTGAAACATGTGTGTCACCGACATATCCTTTGAGCATACCACCATGACCTTCTTTGGTCAAGCTACATTGCTGAATATATTAGAGTTAAGATTTAAAAAAATAATCTATGCACCTTTATATCAAGGTAAGTAAATTACATTGTTACTGTTTTGATTAAATTTATTTTGTGTTGTTCAAAAAGAGAAAAAAATACAAAGAATCTATTAAGACTATTCTTATTGTTTCGATTAAATTATATTAACAATAATATGTAACACGTGTTAAATAATCAATAACAATAACACATGACACTTTACATCACCATAGGTGTTATACTAAAATGTGAATCTTTGAAATGAATCAAATTTCAGTCGAAGAAAACGTTATTGAGCCAGATTTTCTTTTAGTACTTAGTAATTATGCCAGTAATTTTATGGTATATCTTTATCTAATTTCATTTACCACTGTACAAATAAACTGTAATATATTTATATTCTTAATTTACCGCACTCAGAAAGTCCACTGCAGAAAAATTGCTACTCAATTATCCACCCTATATACAGTGCCTGTACTCAGTGGTCTACCAAGGTGTGGGCGGAGGGGGAGGCCACCCTGGGTGACACCATCAGAGGGGGTGACACCAAGATTTTTTTCTGGTTTCTTGGTAATTCTTTTTTCTAATGAAAGATCTGTCTGTCCACACAATATCTCCGAAAGTACTCAATGAATTTCAATGGAGATTTATGGAAGGGTGGGAAATGGGGTAGGGAAGAGTTGGTCAAATTTTGGGGCAGATCCAGGAATTCTTTTTGATTGAGAGATATTTTTCCATTTTATTTTTTTCATACATTTATGTATACACTAATGACTGTCCACACGGAATCTCCAAAAGTTCTCAATGGGTTTCAATGAGATTTTGTGGGAGGGTGGACAATAGGGTATAGGGGCGGATCCATGCACAATTACCTCCCCTACGTCGTAGTTATATGTCTACACCACATAATGTGCCCCAAAATGCATGTCTGTCTACACGATATCACAATAAGTTCTGTGGGCTGACACCATGAGTTACCACCCCACGTGACACCAACCATAGGGCCGCCACTGCCTGTACTACCATTCTGAAATATGAAAAATTCTAAATTCCAGCAACAAAAATAATGAGATCAATAGTCTGAAATGGCTAATATGTGTTAATATTTTTAACTTAATCACAGGAACGTTGATTGAAAGTGTGTGATTATTTAAAAGAAATTATGAATACAAACCTTTACTTGAGAAAAAGCAATTGTAATGGCCGCTGCTGTAGTGAAGGCACTGAGAACAGGACCAGATATAAATCTTATAAGGAATCCTGTAATGAAAATTAGTCAATGTTTATTGAACAGAAATCTATGCTTCTTCCTCAAGATAATTAGATATATTTCAATTAAATTTTACTTGAAAGGCTTGATCAGATTATCAAATTTCTTTAGACCGTTGGATTATAAAAGTACTAGTTAATCCCTTGAAAAAATTTACGGATATATTTGAATTTCTGTGAGATGATTTTTTATTGAAAAAAAATACTGAATTTGTTTCAGTAGAAGAATCCATAATTTCAAATGGTGGGTGGGAGGTATTTTTATCAGACAAATTTTTACTGTGTGGAACAGTCCAGTGTTACAGACAGAAAAACAAAAAGGTCACACTGCTCATTATATAAGTATATATTGACTTAGCATGAATTGGTATCGGACCATCTATACTGGGAGATCAGATGAGGATTGAACCCACTAACAACGTCAAACTGATATATTTGGATTGAGATGGGTTTTTTTCCAGAAAAACAAATACTGAATTTGTTTATTGGGAAGAGCATATAGTTTTAAACAGTGGGTAGGAAGTATCTTTATCAGCAAAATTTTAACTGTCAATGGAAGAGTCCAGTGTTATGGACAGCGAACCAAGAAAATAACAGTGGATAAGAATCCTATTACAGGTATCCCTTGCTTTACGCCTCTTCACTTTTATGAAAGACCTCAAGCCGCCATAACTTTGAACTGTGTCTGTGAGCATCTGTGCTTTATTTTGTGCATCCATTAGCAAGATGTGCCCTCAGATATCAGAAAAGACTAAGAGAACTCATAAATATGTTACACTTAGTTTAAAACTGGCAGACATAGGAGAAGGTTATTTTTGTGGTCTGGGAACTCTCAAAAAATCTTTCCACGTAAATTAAGAGTAATTGCTTCTTCACTTTACGCCATTTCAGCTTATGAAAGGTTTCACAGGAACGCTCTACTTTTGAATAGTGAAGCTTAAACCGGTATTATTGGTACCTTTTCATTGAGCAATGGTTAGTAAGCTACTCTCAGACTAATTAGAGTAGTGAGTTCTATCCTTGCTGCAAACACACTTGTGGCAAACTAAACTAAGTTCATCAATAACATTAATTTATTTAATCTTAAAAGTATTAGAATTTCTTCAATCAAACTTAAAGGATGGTTTTATAGATAATGCATTCAAGTCACAACCCAACAGGATTGTATTTGTACTTGGATTGAATAATTTGAATATTTAAATCAATGGTTCACAACCGGGGAGGGGCGGGGGGTGTTTCCCCACCAGCGGGGTAATTTGGGTCGTCCAAGGGGGGAATAAGTTCTGTCCATTCTAGAGATAGGGTTTTCTGCACTCCTATCTATCAAGTTGAAGGCTAGAAATAAGTTACAAGTTGAGAATGATTTAAGGCGCTCTCTCTCACTAATAGACCCACAAATCAAAGAACTAGTTGCAAAAGAACAAGAACAGAGATCACATTGATGTGTATATCAGTTATGATATTAGAATTCTTGTTTTTTTGTAATGAATTCGCTTGCTTTATTTGAGTAACAAATACACAGCAGAAGCTGTACAATTATAAAATTAAACTAATTCTTAGTATGAAGCTGTCTAATTATACACAAAATAAAGTTATAATTTGAAATTATTCTTTGTTGCAACTTAATAAATGGAAGGGGGGGGGAATACTAGTTATCTTATTGAAAACAGTGGGGGATGACTTGAAAAGGTTGGGAACCACCGATTTAAATCCATTACTAGATTTGAGCATCTTGCAATGTTTAGCAGACTTTTATGACTGTTGGGAGGTTGATTCTCACTGGGTGCACTACACAATTATGACTTTGTGCCAGAGTAAGCCAAGTAAATAAGTGAGCACCTTATAATGGGGTAAATGGTTATCAGGCTATTCTTGCAGACCATCACTAATATAAGATATGGGGTGGCAAACCTATGGCACACGTGCCCAAGGTGGCACGTGAAAACATTTTATTGGCACACAGGAGATATAATCTTTTGTTAGTGATTTTGTTTTTAAAAAATGAGCAGCTATTAATTTATCAACTGTCATGTCAGTTATTGATTGTCTAAACCAGTGGTTCCCAACCTTTTTGAGTCATTCCACACTTTTGTCAATAAGATTACTAGTATTCACACCCTCCATTCATTAAGTTTCAATGAATGATTTCAAATAATAACTTTATTTTACATTTAATTAGAGAGCTCCACACTAAGAAAGCAAGCGAAAATAATTAAAACACATCATTTGAAATTCAAATTTATTACAAAAAAAAAATAAGAATTCTGATAAATGATATACATATACAATGTGATCTCTGTTCTTGTTTGTTTTGCTACTATTTCTTCGATTTGTGGGTCTATTAGTGAGAAACACATCTTAAATCATTCTCAACTTGGAGCTTATTTCTAGTCTTCGACTTGATATATAGGAGTGCAGAAAACCCTATCTCTAGACTGGACTTTTACTTTGACCTAATAGCCTTATTCCCTCCTTAGACTACCCAAATTCCACCCCTGGGGGGAATTTCACCCCCTCCCCGGTTGGGAACCACTGGTCTAAACAGAGTTCTTTAAGAATGGTTTGTTCCCTTTCTCCATAAAATATTTTACAAGTATAATAAAAATGATAATCTGCTGCTCAAAAATTCCAATGGGCAAGTGAAGGGATTTCTTTAGAAGATTATTGCAATGTGCGCACGCGCTCTCAAATAGGTTTACCACCCCTGATTTAGATCCTCATCAGCCATGTGCCAGGCTAAGGAAAGCTGAGTTTAGTAAATAATAAACATCTAATAGATGTATAAAATAAAGATTTTTTAAAAAGCCGAAGTAAGCAAGTTACAATCTACTTATACAATACGCCATGTCTATATTTTTGTGTGTAACATTTGCCAAGGGAGATAACTAATAAATGCTAATTATAGAGTAGTCTCCCTTATTTATTTTTGCAAATGCATTAAAAATCTGGGTTCATTCTGGTTGAACATAAACAAGAAAATGCAGAGCAACATAATGTTTTTGATATTTTATAAGTACAATGCAATTGCAAAATTATTTAAATACAGTTGTCATTTTTTGGATGGCATGGTAGCATGATATTTACTAAAAGTAAGAGATACTTTTTTTTTGTATTCCAACTTCAAATTAAAAAGGGGCACAAAACAGACGTCCAGTGGTGGAAATGGAGGGGTACGTGGGGGTATGACGTATGCCTACTTCTCAATTTCAGTGTAGGTTATATGGTCTCAAAAAAGCAGCCCCAAAATTGGCCATATTTTTTTTTTTAAATACCCACAAGGGCTTACGTGCCCCGGAACCCCTGGCTGCACAGGTTCATCTCGGATGGATCCATCTGTGTTTCCCAAGCATAAATCCTAGATACAGCCTTACCATATACCTAGTTCCCCAAACCCATTTCCATCACAGCTGACACCTGGTCAGAGAGGTAAAAAGTGAACAGAGGGATAGCAATAGGCAGTTCTCTTAGAAAGACTCCTACAGCTGGTCTAGCGAAAAGCTATCAGATCCATATCAGAGAGGCAGGAAGTTGTACCCTTACAGAGCAGTATAAATCAACTTTCTTTGTAAGTATTCTAAAAGTAACTAGTTTATCCATGCCGTTAAAAGAATGACAGCAGTATTTAGATAATTTTGCAACTACATTGTACTTAAAAAATATCAAAAATATTATGTTGCTCTGCATTTTCTTGTTTACGTTCAACCAGAATGAACCCGGATTTTTTTTATACATTTGCAAAAACAAATAAATAAATAAATAAATAAGGGAGACTACTCTATAATTAACATGTTAATAGTTATCTCCCTTGACAATTGCAGACCAAAAAAAAAAACGGGTCTTTTTCCCCAGGCATCATACTCCATTGGGAGTTGTCTCTTAAGAGACGGGACGCTTTACCTATACAGGTTTCACTCGCTCTCAAAATTAGAGTGTTCCTATAAAAACCTTTCATAAACTGAAATGGCATAAAGCGAAAAAGCAATTACCATTAATTTATACGTGAAAATCTTTTGAGCATTCCCAGACCCCAAAAATGTTCATGATGGAATGTCATTGTAGTTTGGGGTAGTGGGAAGTACGGGAGAATGGGATGTAGGAGAGAGGGGAAGAGGGTACATGCTGCCACTATAACAGCTTTCTACAAAACAAATGCTAAATGCTATTTTTGCTTTTCGCCTTTTTCATAAAAGCAAACTTTCAGAAAGCGAGGGATATCTGTTTTTTTGGTGACAGATCTATCAATATGTTAATATACTGTATACAAAGAAAGCTAACTCTGTTATCTTTCTTTGTTAATGATCAGTAGTGGAACTCTCGCATTTCAGGAGTCCATTTTCTGATATTTTACTGTGTTCAAATGAGTTAGCGGTTCGGCATCCTAGAGAGTAGTTGTGAACGTTCGAGTGTAAATAAAAGCGAATTGAAGACTCCAACAAGTGTATGCATTTATATTGTGTTATATCAAAGTTGAAAGTGGATCTACAGAGTCTAACAAAACTGATGCAAATGAATTTTAAATAAATAAAATAAAATAAAGAGAAAAATCTGCTAGTGAAAAGCAGTGTTGCCAATTCAAAAGATATTTTTTGCGCTAGTTTGACTGCCAAAAATTGCTAATTTTTTTTTAAATAGCCAAAAGGACACTAAAAATGGTCAAAAATAGTTAAAAAAACGGCTTAAAATGGACAGAATGTTTAAGTGCAAACACACTAATTTAGCATTTTTTTGCACTGCCAAAACAAGAAACGCACTGAATCTAGTGCAAAACACACTAAATCGGCAACACTGGTCAAAAGGTCTGCATGAACTTACCTAGATTAAACAATCCCATTCCCAACTGGACAAAGCCTCCAATAAATGTTAATATAAGAGCATATGTTGGATCATTCTTAATTGGAGATGAGCCAAAGGAAGACGTCATAAGAGACATGATGGCTGTAGGACCAAGAGTAATATCTTTGGCTGTGCCAAATATACAATATACAAAACAGCCCATGAATGCTGAATAGAGGCCAAACTGAAAAACACAAAAAGATAGCATGATTAAAAAAAAATATAATAATTTTGATAAAGCAGGACCTATGAGGGCAGATGCAGGGTGTACGTCGTACATGGGCTGATAGGGCCCATGAATTTCCTGGGATCTCAGAAAATGTTGCATATATTGAAGATGAGCATTTACATTTTGTATGAGTGTTAACTCTTGTATATATGCATGTATGGGTTTCTATACCTACAACCGGAACCATATGAAACGGCCAGAAGTGGTCTGGGTGACCATATTATAAAAGCTTATGATATACAACACCATATTGTAACTGATTCTTTTAGTTAAATGAAGCTTATGATATACAACGCCATATTGTAACTGATTCTTTTAGTTAAATGAAGCTTATGATATACAACACCATATTGTAACTGATTCTTTTAGTTAAATGAAGCTTATGATATACAATGCCATATTGTAACTGATTCTTTTAGTTAAATAATGCTTGGCTTGCAGCCTCCAAGTTCATACAGTGTTCGTTTTATTACAATTTATTTAACTAAAGATAAAATTCAAGCATGGAGATGGCATGAAAACCAAAGTGCTTGGACATTGACTCCAGTTTACCAACAGCTGCCAGAGAAATACTGAGCAAATACCGGGCCCTGTTAAGCTGTGTGAGCTTGAGTGTTTTTGAATATATTGAAAGATGTGCTAATTTCGACGCTGCCATCGAGGCATCTAATGGCTTCCAGGCGGCAGAAGCCAAGAGAATCCCTGGAAGAGTTTTTCAGGGAGTTGGAGAAGTTGCAGAGGAGTGTGGCAACGATGCAATGTGTGACGCGTTCATTAAGCCTGATGCCGAGAGGCTTCGACCATTGAAAGAGCTTCCTCCATCTGAGATCATATGAATTCATAAACTGCTTGAAACCGATAGTGGAACTCTTCAATGAATAGCATAAAAAATAGTGGAACTCTTCTGTGAATTGAATAAAAAAATTAAAAATTCACCAAATGTTCAATGGGAGATCATTTTAATCAGAAGTTGTTTCCCTTGAAATTGAGCTTCTATAACTCATGGAATAAAAACTGTAGTGGATAAAAACAGGTTGACTAATAGAGAAGGACCCCACCCCCAAAAAAATATTTGCTGGTCGGTAAGACATTTTTAGAACTGCTATTCACATTCTTTGTATAGCCTGGCAAATACACTAAACAGTAATCCCTTGATATGTGCGGTTAATAAATCGTCAATGTACACCGCATATATCAAAACCGCATTATTTAGAGTTAAGAATCAATGGAAATAATTATAATGAATCAATAAAAAAAAACAATTTGGACTAATGTATATTATTACATTCCTCAATTGTCTCCCTTAGTTAAACCCTATTCAATTGCCTCCCTTAGTTGATCTCTAATGTAATAAGTTATAAAAACAATCCAAAATATATACTCTACAGATATAGACAAGCCCTGCTGCTGATTGTTGTAATTTTTTATGTCCTATTCCAAGTTGAATAAAGCCGTTATTTATGGTAAATATTTTGTTCTGCCGTTTTCAAACGTTTTGAACCGCACTAATCAAATGTTATACCCTAAATATCAAAGGATGGTCACAATAAATTTTTGTGCACTAACCAAAAACACATTAATCAAGACCGTACATATCAAGGGATTACTGTACAATAGTTTCAGTTGAATTGCAAATGCATTAAACTGAAATTGATTTCATAAATAATAAACAAACAAGCCTTACCTGTGGTAACAATCCAGCAATTTTTGCATATGCTAACCCTTGTGGAATAACCGTCATAGCTACAGTGAGGCCAGCAATAAAATCACACTGGAAAGTTTGCCAGCTGAAAATAGAAGTTTACATATGGAGAGTGAAACAAATTTTCATTGAAAGTATTTGTTAAGGTATGAAGGATGTATCGCTTGTATCTATTATTATAATAACATTAGGTAAAGAAAGAAATAGTTTTAATAGGTATAGTAAACTGGACCGTTGTATGGAAGTGAGGCTTCGAATCATGTTGTTACTTCCCAATGTGAAGGTTTGTTAATTAGGTTTCTTGGATATTTTTATGACGATTTCATCATTAATGAAAGCACAGAAAAATCGTCATTACAATATCAAAGAAGCCTCACAAGGGAAGTAACCAAATACTTTGAAGCCTCACTGCCATACAATGGATGGAAAGTAACGGTCCCGTTTACCATACAATTACATTGTAAATAGAACCCCCCTCGTAAAGCCTTAAAAAAACATTTTTTCTAAAAACTAATAGTTTCTAGGAAGATTGTTAGGGTCTAATGGATTAAAAGCACAAAAAATTATTGGTGAAAAAAAATTGTTTCTATTTGTTTCTTTACCTATTATTATTATTATTATTATAATAATAAAACGGATTAAAAGCACAAAAAATTACTGAGGAAAAAAAAATTGTTTCTATTTTTTTCGACTTGGTTAACGGATGTAGATCTTTACCTGATATTATATGATTATAGGTTTTAACAACTAAGATTATCCATATCCTCTCACCCTCTGCCTGTAGTGTTTCATTCTCTCCCTTATCCCTTCCAATCTTCATTGCTTGTCCATGTTTTTACCTAAATGTTATACAAACATGGATTGGTTTCATATGCGAAAATCTTCCTACCCTCTTATTAAATTACCTAAATTTCTTTTCTCCCCTCTCCCTTCCTACCATCTTATTAAACTACCTTTCTTTTCTGTCCTCTCTCTGCCTACCCTCTGAAAGCATAACATTTGAATGCAGGTAGGAACAAACAGAACAATATTACAGATTCAAATAGTTCTTCGGATGATTGAACTCCTTGTTAAGGCTTAACCCCTTCAATATTAAAAACTTCTGTTTAACCCATCACACCCAGATTTTACACCTGATGAAGGCCGAATAATGGATCGTCTGAAACATTGTGCTAATAACACAAACAACAAGAAGGAGTCTGAATTTTCAAAAAAAAATAAACATTAATGCTGCTGGACACAAACTAAGGGACCAATTTAACATAAACTTACATTGTAAATTAAAACCCCCAACGATGATCATATTGAGAAACTGCATTCTGTTATCTGTGGAAATTGTAGCCTGAATTTTACAAATTCTTACGTCTTCGAAAACTCCATAGACAGTTAGGCAACGATTTCTACAGATCACTGAGGGGTTAAAAAAAAATTTTTTTCTAGACAATGCAAATTGAACCCCCAATAAAAACCTATTTGGGGGTGTTAAAGAAAAAAATTTTTTTTCTAGACATAATAAGGAGTAAATGTTTAAATTCTCAGCTCTCTAGCTCCATTGGTGCAGACTGTATGTATGATACATACATACATACATAGCCAGCCAGACCAACCTAAAAACTGAAGAACCTATGTTGATAGTTTTGGTTGACGGTTTCTAATAAGTATTATGGTTTGATTTTACCCAGTATAAATTGAATGACTGAAAATAGTTCAAATGGTTCTTCGGACGATTGATCTCCTTGTTATTTGTGTTGTAAACATGACGTTTCGGCTGATCCATTCTTCAGCCTTCTTCAGGTGTAAAATCCGTGTGTGATGGGTTAAACAGAAGTTATGTTTAAAGGGGGGGTAACCCTTATGATTTCTTTCATGCTGATCCCTTAAAAAGAAATTCTTTGTCACTATCATAATAGTACAACCAACACTGGCACATTAATAGTCATATTTGTAGGTACAAAAATAAATCTATTTGCTTTATATTTTTCGTTCCCCAAACATTAAAAATCGATAGTTTGTGTATTTTCACATTTGTAATCATGTTACGATTTGAAGAAATCAACGTTTACAAATAAGTATTAGGTTGTTATGTATGAAATGTTTTTGGGGTTTTTACAGATTGTCATCTTTTCAAGCATTTTAAATTTCATATCCATAATGAAAGGTTCAATAATAGAGAAGCCATAATTCATGCCTTTACAGAATTTTTTATCACTAAGCCTAACAAATTTTATAGAGTTGACATTATCATTAGAGGATCTTTGGAAAAAGTTATTGCTTCAAATCGTCATATTTTGATTAAATATTTATTTTTTTATTAAATTTGACTTGTTTTTTTACCTTCATCCTAATTTTAGTTGTATTTATACAACTTATTAATTCGGGCCACTGTTTTTATGGCAATGATTCGTTGATAATATGTGAACTCTATCAAATTTAATAAAAAGTGGTGTGTTACAATACTTCATCTAATAATAATAAAGATTGATTTATAAATATTTACTGTTTTTGTTGTTTATATCATCCTTCATCTTACTATTCCAAAAACAACATTTCATATGTAATAACCTAATAGTAAAAATCCTTCCTTTCCATGTCATACCTACCAATAATTTGGAAGCCATTGGATAATGGGAAACTTCTTTTTGAGGCATGATTTAATTTTGTCTTTATTAAATAGACTGGTTCGTGCATTTGGTACTGATGCAGGATTTGAAGTAGGGATTAATCCTTCAGACTCTTCTTCATTCATCATCTACAAATAAACTAAAAATAAAAAGTCCATATCAAAAACAAATCAGTTTTTTTTTTCAAAACGTAAATACAATTCAAAATTTGATATTCAAAGAAAAATTACATCACTTTAACATCCTCCCACCTAGAATGGCCATTTGACCCCCCGCCCAAGTTTTGTCAATTAAACTCTTAAATTCATAAACCGCTTGTAATTGACAGTGGAACTCTTCAAAGAATAGCATAAAAAATAGTAGAACTCTTCTATGAATAGTGTGCCAAAGTCTGATGTCATTGTTATGATATAGTGCCATGGGTGGTCATTTCCAGGCTAACACCTGGCCGGTGACTTCAGAAAAAATGCACATGGGTGTGCGAAAACAGGATGTTGAACACAGCAAGCATGGGCATTCAAAGCACATAAGACAGAGCTCAGAGCCGAGAGACAGAGAGCGGAGACAAGCATAGACAGACATCAGCAGGGCTTGGGAGCACGGGGCTAGTTCCCCTGTTGGGAACAGGCTTTCATTATCTCTCTCCCACTCTTCACCACTACACAATGTATTCTCATGAAATAAAAATATATCCTCATATTTTTATAAACAAGCTTCGAGACTCTCCAAGTTCAGGATTTTCCTCCTGCAAATGAGCAACCCAATGACGAGACGTCTCATGTCGGCAGAACATGTAAAAGAGGCTATACAACATAAACCCCACCCGACAATTAAAACAGAACCAACCACTAGACCGCCAATCGCATTCAAAAAGAATATGCCACAGACACACAACAAAAGAGAAAAGGAAGAAAAAAACCAATCATCAGATGGTCCACGTTATATATATTTACAAATGATACGAAGAAACACAGAAAAATGAATGAATTAATTTGAAAAAAAAAAGGACAACTAAGGTAGGTTTGAAGACACTTTTTGTTTTTATGCCTGTTGATTGATATAACAAAGAAAAATGAAGGAGAAAGAATTTAAAAAGGGAACGAAAATTTTAAAAATAATGAGAAGAAAAAAAATAATAATAGATATATACATGAGACTCACAAAGATCCAGAATATTGTTGAATTTTGAGTTGTCAGGCAGTGTCAAGCAGACAAAGTATACTGCTGCTGTGCTTTCTCTTTTAAACCCTGTAAAATCACATCTATCTCATATTTTTACACTTCAAGTCAAAAAGGTGATGTGGCTCTGGAAATACTGAGTTTGACTTTCGATTTCCATTTTTCTACATTTTCTGCCTTGAAATTTAATAAGGAGAGCTTACTAATTATAGGAATGTTGAAAACAAAAAGGTTAAAGTTAAAATGAAATGTGAGAAGATGATGATGAACATTCTTTTCTGTTGTATTTTTCGGACTTTCTTGCTTTAGACAAATGATTTTATAATAAATAATTTAGCCTTGTAGCGATGAGGTTTTTACCATTTTATTATCAGCGGAAGAGATCCCTAAGAGGAAAAGACCTACAGATTGTTTTGTATTAATTGATGGAAAATGTGTTTTTTAAAAATGTTTTGTATTGGTCCCTTTGGTTGCATATCAAATGCTGACTGTGATTTGATGGTTTTTTTCGCCACGGTTACCGGTGGGAGAATTTCTCTGCACACGTAAAGAGTTATTTGTAGGGGCGTCGACAGATATCAGTTTGAAGCGATTAAATCCTTATCAGTGGGACCGAATAAATGAAAAACGTTTGGAGTGAAGTCTCTGCGCCCACATTATTCAGGAAATGGGCAGGTTTAAGTCCCAGAATTAAGCGTGATATGGATTCATGCGGATGTGGTTTTGTTCATTTTCCATTGTATCATTATGTTGAAGAGGAATGCCTCTGTTGTGTTGATGTATATGTTTTTCAATGAGACCTTGCAATTTTTGGAATTGTCTATTTTTGGGGGGGATAATTGTACAATGTCTTTTTATTCAATAATATTGTGTTTTGCAAACTGTCTTTTTTAATGACAATTATAATTGTCATTTTGTACAGTAAAATATTGTTGGAAGTACAATTTTTGCTGATGAATGTATAAAACTGCTACAGGCTTCTGGGAATTCTAAATTTTATGTATAAATAGGAGAACGTGAGATGATATATTGTTTTTTAGACTTTGCAGAAAGCAAATTAAATTAATTTACTAGATTATAAATACAGGACAGCTGACACGCAAGACGAGTGTGTGAAATATAGATTTCGGATTTTAATATGAAAAAAGAAAGAAAAGGAGAAGAAATCTCTGTCCTTAAATAAAAAAAAAATTGAAAAAAAAGAAAAGAAAAAGATTTGATTTATCCCACATAGTTAAAACGTGAATTTGTACTTTCTGGGCGTGTGTGTGAAACATACATATATTCGAGGCCTTTGGTGTGTGAGCATAGGAATGCAAGATTGTTATGAATTTGGATGTCAATGATAGTAAACAATGTTGCAACGACATTGACCTGAGGGGTCACTTGTCTAGAGCAACGCAGTAGGGAAGAGAATTTTCCTTTTTATGAATGAAGTTAAATTACTATATTGTTAATCTGGTTTTGCAATGCAGTTTGCACTTGGAGCTCAAGTTTACATATTCAAAGGTCCAAATAAGTTTTATTCTGGTATTAGGTCAAAGGCCTAGGAGAGCATTTCTCTCTTTGATTATTATAAGTACTGGTCCATGAAGGCAAGAACTGAAATCCGCTGAGGGCTAGGATGTCCCATTTTAGCGTGAAGAAATGGGAAATTGATTTAAGTTGGTCTTAATTAGATGTAATTGTTTTGAGGTATTTTGGCTAAGGAGCCTGAAAAAAAATGATGACGAAATTCGTGAAATTAGGCAGAACCCTTAAAGTGAAAAAATAAAAAAAAAAAGGACCCAG
Source organism: Architeuthis dux (assembly GCA_006491835.1). Lineage (NCBI taxonomy): Eukaryota > Metazoa > Mollusca > Cephalopoda > Oegopsida > Architeuthidae > Architeuthis > Architeuthis dux. The sequence continues at coordinate 5,638,576 of VCCN01006196.1, forward strand.
GTTCTGGATATGGGGAATTGAGTGCTAGGTGGGAATTTTGCAGTTTGCATTTCAGAGGCGTGGGCAGTGAAATGTACTAGACTGAGAAGTATTGAAAAAAGAAAAAAAATCTTTTAAATGAGTTTCTAAATTAAAGGTGATTTAAAAATATATAGATATATACATATCGGAGCTTATATGTGAATATTAAAAGAGGGTAAGTTGAATTAAAATAAAATTGTAGAAACCAATGTTAAGAGAAATAAAATAAAATCTGAGAAAATTAAACTATTAAGTTCAGTTCAGTCAAGTACTGGGAACGCAATCTCGCTTATGAATTAAAGTCATGTGCCGACACGAAATAGAATTTAGGCAAATGAAGTTCGAGAGTAACCCCATGGGAGAGTGTCCATGCATGTGTAGTAAGGTACTGCAAAATTTCAAGTTTCTACTATGAATGGTTAGGGCTGGGCGAAGTCTGCATACATAGATAGATACATATAAATGAAATCAAATGATGGATAATTTTATATCCGACAGAATATGATAACTATAAAGACATTTATTAGTTGAGAACCTATATGAGACCTTCGTTAGCTCAATTGGTAGAGCAGAACCAGCGTATAAGGTTCAGTGTTGCTGATTTAGCGCATTTCGCACAATATTCAGTGCGTTTGCTTCTAAAACATTTTGGCCATTTTCTAATAGTTTTTGGCTATTTTTGAAAAATCTAGCACTTTTTTAAGCGCTTTTTGGCAGTCAAACTAGGGCAAAAATATTTTTTGAGTTGGCAACACTGATAAGGTTGTTTCCAGGATGGATACGAGTGCGATTCCCACACAGATCTTGTTTCTTTATTCACATTGCTCGTTTAGCAGTCGCTCACACCAGTGCCGGGAAAATATAGGTTCTCAACTAATAAATGTCCTTATAATTATCATACATTTAAATGTGTGAACACACAAATAACCTAAACCTTTCGTAGCAGTGATTAAAACATTTTTCACGAGGTTAACACTCTACATGGCCTCCTGCAGAAGAAAGAATTCCAAAAATGTTATTGATCAACTCGAGTTTCAGGTACAATAAGGATGGAATAATAATTAATTGGTACTGACAGTCTGTAGTTTTCAGTTTCTCTGAATTCTGACTCACTGTGACAAGTGCGACTGAATTAAATGTAGGCACAAATTTTTTATAATTCAGAGGATAAAAATTCTGATCAATTATATTTGTTTTCTGACTTTACGAAAATTCAGTGAAATTTTGAATTCTTAAAAAACCCCAAAAAAACACAGAAAAAAGGTTAAGCTTTAAAAATGTGTGATTAGAATATGAGGTAAGGTAAACATATTTCTTTAAGTAAGAATAACGACGGTAAAAAAATATAACACTGTCAGCACCAATTACTTAAATTTTTGTCATGTTTTAATTTAACCAAGGTTTTTTTGTCTTACTATGCACTTTAATGGGAGGTGGGGGGCTATTTTTTTTCGACAATATTTTTTCTTGCAACCTCCCACTTAGTTCAAATCTACCAATTATACCATGCAGTGTTTCATACAACAAATTATGTTACAAAACAAATTATACAAGTAGAAGACAGACCTGCCAACGTTTCGAAATTCTCAGGAGGGAGATTTCCTAAAACATGCACTCCTCCCATACACACACCATGGTTGGGGGGGAAGGAATTGACAATTCTAAAAGCTCTAAGACAGCTATTTCAGTGTATTGAAAACCTATCTTAACATAATTTTAAAACAAGATAATCAACAAAATGAGGGAAACTTGGTAGGTCTGCAAATAGGAGGGGGGAAGCTTTTGCAGGCATATTTTTTTCAATGCGGGAGTTCGTACAAATTCATTACATGCGAAATGCGGGAGACTTAGTAGGTCTGCAGGGGTTCTTTTTAGACAATATCTTTTCTTGCAAACTCTCCCTTAGTTCAAATCTACCAATAATAACCACGCAGTTTTCCATACATCAAAGTATGTTACATAACAAATTATACAAATAGAGGAATTTACAATCACTATGAAATGAATACCAGTTTAAGTTTGTTTTGTTTTTTTAGGACAAATGACATTTAAAATTATCATTCGAGAACGTGAAGAAACTTTTAAAATATTCATAATTTAGCTTGCATAAGAAATGCAAAGCGGACTTTTCAGCCAAAACGTCATTTCCATAAGAAAACGTCTGCCTCTCGGACAATCTTTGAATTTCGATGCGTGCGAATTTAAATCCATTGACGAAATCGACTACGGATGCACAAAATGGACAAAAACAAACGCAGATAGGAACAGAGCTTATTGCAACTGATTAAACATTAAAACTATTTATTTTATTCAATATGTATTATTTAATATTCATTTATTTACTCTTTTTTTTATTAATTTACATTATCATTTATTTATTTATCATTATATTAATATTTATTATCAAAAAACTTGACGTAAAACAAACAAACTCATTTACATATTTGTCCCACAATTCCGTCAAAATACATGCGTGTTTCTCTTTGAAAACTTTCATTCTTTCTGAGACTTTCAGTGTAAACTGTAATCGCACCACCAATTTCATTTATTCATTATGCTATTTTGTGCATCCGTAGTCGATTTCGCCAATGGTTAAAATTAGCACGCACCAAATCCAAAGATAAATATCAATGACTTTTTAATCATGAATCTTCATTATTTCACTCAGACTCAACCATGGTAACAAGAAACTAAATCAACCATCGATGATATGTCGTTATTTGTTGTTAATGTTCAGCATCTAAGAATTATTCATTTATTTACTGCTATTACTACTACTGATGTTCGGTGAAGTTTCTATAGAAAAAAGTTTATCGTGATTTACGAATAAAATATCGGATTATTTTCAAGTTTTAAAAATTAAATAAAACTACTTTTTTTTCTCTCACTTTTACTACTTTTTATTACTAAGTTTAAAGTTTACTATTCTTCTAGGTTTAATCTTAAAGTTTCTACAGAAAAAGTATATTGGCGAATTGAAAGAAACGTCACTTTACAAATAAATTATGGATATACAAACTAACTTTTAAAAGTTGTTTTTTCGATTTAAAAGCTAAGAAAGAAAATATCTTGTTTTATTTGATTTGTAAAACTTGGAAATAACACCGTCCGAATAACAGGGTATTTCCAAGTTTTAAAAATCAAATAAGATATTTTCTTAGGTGTTAAATCGATAAAAACAACTTTTTTAAAATTACCACACGAAACCACGTTATTTTCTTGAAAGTTTTTTTTAGGTTTGTTGTGTCGTGTAATTGTCGTATTTGTTCCTGGAGTTATTTACTGTTTTTGTTTTCAGTATATTTGGGTCGTAATTTAGTAGTAAAAAAAAAGAAAAAGAAAAGGGTCGTTAGTTGGGTTAAAACAAGTGTTTCAGTTTTAGTTTTAAATTAAAAATGATTTTAGAGAATAAAGAAAAAAATTGTTACCATTTATCACGACACGACTACAACTTATTTAACACTTGTGACATCAGTTGAACTTGAAACAGGCTAGAGAATTTCCTCTTTCTTTTTGCTGTAAGTAAAAGCCATTTGACGATTGTCAGTCTTTGAACTGAAACTTAGATATGATGTGCTTTTTGGTCATGGGACCACTTTCACAACAAAGAAAAATTAGTTTCCTATAAACAAGTACAGATGAACCCGTTTATTATAATCACGGATAATGTTATCAAACGGTTATTAACAAAATCAGTCGGTCACAAACACTTTATTTAAATTGAATTAAAAATTCATATTAATTTTACATAATAAAGTTGTTTATAACAATGAATTCTAAACATAATGAACTTAATGAATTGTAAAGTATTTTTTATATATGTTGCTTAATGTTATCAGCCAGTTATATTGTATTGCTATCTATTTTTTTAAAAAGACACTCTCCCAAAATGATGATTACGCGGCTTTCTCTGTACACTATTTTAAAAAGTAAGTTTTTTCTACTCTTAAAGAAATTAATAATGTAACATGAGTTAGGACTGTAGTGTAATTTTAAACGTTGGAAATAAACTCATTGTAAAATTAAAATAAAAAAGACAGTAAATAATAAAAAAAACGAATTACCTTTTTTTTTCTATTGAAAAAATACCTGTAAACTGTAAAGTAAAGCAATTAATTATTAAGTAAATTTAATTGGGAAAGCGGGCGGTAAAGTTAACAACTGTGATTCATGGCGAATGTATTACTATTTCTTTTTTTCTTCTTTTTCTTAAACTTGGGTCAGGCATGAATGAAACTCAAGTTGGCAGAGTAACAAATAATAAATTTCGGCGCTCAGACTAATCACCTGACGGAAATTTCGGCACTACTTAAGAAAACGGTTCCGTCCTACCTCTTAAAAAAATAGAAAAACAAAATTTTTGCAAGTAATTTTTTGTGCTTTCAATCCATAGACCTTCAGGAAATTTGCCAGTTTTGAAAAAAGTTAGTTTTTTAAGGTGTTGGGGGGCGGGTTCTATGATGCTAAACCTTTACACTCCGCCATTCGTATGGAAGTACGGCTCCGAAGTATTCGGTTATCTCTTTTGTAAAGGTTGAACAAATTTTTTTTTTAAAGGTTGAAGTAGTTTGTTGTGCTTTCATTAAGGGGTGTGGGGCGGGGGTGCTACGCAGGCCCGCGGGTCTTCCCAATGGTACACGCACGGACGTTTTTAAAACGTCGTTCGAAAAAGTTTCATTTTTTTTAAAATTTAAAACGATGGTTTAAAAATCAAGCCACAAAAAAAGAATATATACATGTTTAAAAAATAAAGAGAAATAAGAGAATTCATAAAATAAAAGAATTCATAACAAGGAGAAGATAATTCATGTAAGTCGTACTTCCGTACAAATTGCGGAAAATGATTTTTAAAAAAACCTTGACCAATTTCGCTTGTCTGTCAAAGAAGTGGAACCAAACAGTAAAAATAAATTGAGTGTTGTTGCCTGCTGTATGTAACAGATGATGTTATTACTTTTTTTGTTTGTTTGTTTAATCGAGTGGAAAAAAAATCAAGTTAGAAGATTTATAATAATTTTCAATTGAGAGGCAACAAAGATGACACAGTTTACAAACGATTAAAAATATCGACCAATTTCGTTCATAATAGCCAAACCTCAAGTTTACGTAATAATAAATCAAGATGTGACACATGGGAGAATTCAGCGGATTGGGATGGTTGGACACAGCAGTTTGATCGCTTGCGTTTTGGCACGGCTGTTTGGGCGCTAGCTGATTTGGCGCCAGAACTTTTGGCGCCAGGAAAGAAATGTTGATATTACCTAAAATGACAAAAGTATATTACAAACATTAAAACACTGTCACATGATGGGCAACACTCCATTTTTTTTAATAAGACAAAAAACAGGCATATTTCTCTCTTCACAATAACACCCACACACCTTTATTAATGTATTTGTTTACATGGAGTCTTTCCTTTCAAATTGACTAACCAATGAAGGTCATAAATACTTTTTCTTTGATATGGAAACAATTGCACTGGCACATAGGAAAATTGTGGTCTTTACATTTTAAAGTAAATAGGTCTGGTTAGTCACTCAAAAGAAACCGTTACGTGACCAACGTCTTTTGGCAGCATGTCGTGTTGGGGGTGATCAATTAAAAGAAAATAGAAAAACGGGTGAACGATGAAAAGTTACTTCTCTCGCCTTTTGTTGGACGGTGATCACTAAAAAAAAGTTCGAATTAAAAAAACAACAAGCGTGAACACTGCCGGACACAAACTAAGGGACTAATTTAGCATAAACTTACATAGTAAATTGTCGCCTCCACACACACATACTAAAAACCTATTTAGAGGGGATTTGAAAATAAAAGGTTTTTTCTAGACATAAGGAATAAATCTTTATTGGTACGGCCTGTACGCGCGACACATACACAGCCAGCCAGACCCACTTAAAAACTGAAGAAACCTATATTGATGTTGACTATGTTGATGTTTTGGTTGACGGCTTCTAATTAGAAGATATTATAAATCAATCATGCAATCTCAACAAATATCAAAGTATGGGTTACCATAGTTATTATTTACTAAACACTAACTTAGTCTAGCATAAGGCTGCAATGCAAGTATGGACCACACATGAGCGTTGACCTCGCTACTGAGAGAGGTGCCCATATACATATTTATTAATTTCAGCTTTGGCACAAGGCCGTAAGTTTGGGGAACCCAGTGAGGATCAAATACGCTACTGAGAGACTACCTTACTAATCACTACTATTGACAAGTGTCCATAAAGTTATTTATAATTAATCTTAAATGCTATGTTTCGTTGACGTGAAAAGAACAGATACTACAACTAAGGCCGAAAAAGGCGCTTTCCGATAGGGACCAACTGGTCTGATTGTGCCCAGTGTTACCAACTCAAAAAACATTTTCGCGCTAGTTTGACTGCTAAAAAGCGCTAAATTCCTTTAGCCAAAACGTCACTAAAACTGGTCAAATATAGCCGGAAAATTGCCAGAAACTGCCAAAATGTTTTAGGTGCACTGTTAAAACAAGAATCGCACTGAATCTAGCGCGAAACGCACTAAATCGGCAACACTGATTGTGCCCAACCATTAACCCACAACAAAACACTCTGCATGAATTACAGTGTAATATAAGAATCCAATTATAACGTTCTTTGTCTGCTTGTCAAATAATAATCTGTATCTTGTTAAACTCAGTATTGTCGTCAAAAGACTATGTAAGCTTTACTTTTTTTTCTTCAAAAAGTGGAATAAACTTCAAAATATTTTCAAAATCCATAAAAAGCAACAACAATAAAGATGAAGGTAAAAACAATTAATAATAAGGACGCCCTTCTTCCATCAGGGGAAATAACTCTTAAAAAATCAATTGAGTTACCTCCCTTATTTCTTTCTATTGAGATTTAATGATGATTTCTTTTCTTCTTTTTTTGTTGTTCCAAATGTTATTACCTCAGTTTTTATTTATTTAATTTTTTTTTCAAGCGGTAGGGATCAATTTGTTTTCTTTTGCATTGATATCAATGCCTTTGAATAAGTATGTTGGCATTATCCCACCTTGAGGTTATACAGCACCAGGGCCTTTTTCAATGTGGAACCCTAGACATTTGTGGAGAAGGTGACACAAATTGTCAAGTTCCCTCGACCTTGCCTTCGACCTGCCACAAACATCAGGAAATAGCCTTGACCGAAGCCTTCAAGTGCAGTGTGGAGGTACAGCCATATTTGTTCATTTTGGTTAACATTCGAAGATACTCTATTTTTTTCAATTCCCTCTCACCCAAAAGACATTTATAACAAATATAAAATGGAATAAGTTTCCTTGAAAAAATATTGATGAGCTTGGCTTACTTTTCATAAAATAAATGTTTTTCATAAACTTTATATACCTATACAAATATATAAGAACTCAGAATGTTTCGTTTAAAAACTGAAATTTATAACGATTGTAGAAAACATGACAGCTGCTGTTTTTTTCTTTCTCAGTTGGTAAACATTCTGGTGCTTCTAGTGTACTCTGTCAAATGTCATCAAGACAAAGGACCTCTACTCGTCATATTAAAAAACCTTAAAGCAAAAGTCAGATGCTTTTTTTATGCATGCATAAATCTTTCACGGAACCCCTAACAACTTCTTGCGTAACGTTAGGGTACGCGGAATCCCAATTGAGAAAATCTGTATTAAACAAATATGGGTAAAAATAATTTCATTCACTGTAATGATTACATATGTAGTGACTGAGTAAATACTAATAATATAACTGACTGAGTAAATACTAATAATATAGGACGTAAGCAGATGCCAAAATTTCCATGGTATATTTATCATGTGAACAGATAGAACGAACAAGCCTGGCTGCTACAGGGTCAAACTCCATTCCTACTTCTGTTCCGACTGAAGATGATTACTGCAACTTTTGTATTGTATATATAATAAATAAATCATAGGTGTATAAGACTTGTCAGTTTAGCTCAGTTGGTAAGAGGGCCGTCTGTAACTGTATATTTTTGCACTCACACACTCCGGTCATCAAGTGAAACCAGTTGACACACACATTTTCCTTAAGAACACCCAAGTTTCAGTATTCCGAGAACCAAAGTTATGTGTCCACCAGTGCTTTTAGATAACCAACTTTTCAGAACATGGAAATACGGCACTTGATTCGAAACACGATATCCTTTGTAGACAACAAGTCTAGCAAAAACTTTGTATCTTGTCACCTTACATCTTACCTAGGAACTTTGACGAAATCCATTCCAACACACCACATTTCGACCAGCCACTCACTCACCTCTTCCTATAAGAAGACGGACTATTCTTCATTCTTTGTTGTCGTCTAACAAATCCATGACGGTTCCACATTTTACCTCAGAAACTCACCTCTCATCCTCATTTACGTACGTACACACACACACACACACACACACACACACACTCTCTAACAACGAAGGACTCTTTAACACTTACTAAGTAGTAAACCGAACTCTTTACAAGCATTTCTCCTTCATCCTATACAGATGAGAACTTCCTTATTTTAATAAATCCACTTTTAGTATGTTACAATGTATTTGTATTCTTTATTCCATTTCATGATTACCATGTGCATCTTGCATCCTTTCCTTGCAACCCATGCATTTCATTCCTTTTACTGCAGGGACAGACAGAGGAAGATCTCCAGCGCATATCGCTGAGCTTACGCTTTCTTACTCTCTCTAGCATCAGCACTCAGGCACTTAGTACTATTACTACCGCTGCTACTATTAGCTTACCGTTACTACTACGGCTCGTTGTTGTTCTTGTTACGGGGGGAAAACAAAGTCAACTCCAACTTGGACTAGAGTTTGACAATATAATATAGTTATTTACTAAGCGCAGCTTAGTCTGACATGGCAATTGGGCAACCGTGAGGAACGAACTTTACTTCCAAAACTAGCGAATTGCACCGAGTGATGAGCTTACTAACCATTGCGCCATAATAGGTGGGAGCCTAGAAAGAATATAATACGGATTCAAAGATTTGATCATTCAATAATTATTGATCTTTTGTTAGAAAACTCATGCAAATATTAACTTTAGAAGTGTGCCTAAAGGGTAGAAAGAGTATATTTGCTCCTCCCCCAGAAGAATTTGTAGTAACTCGCACTTGGTAGTTGTTGTTTTGATGCAAGAAAACGGAGATCATTAACAGGATTGTGAATGAATGCAAATCACCATAATACTATTAGTGCTTAACAGTGGCATTTGATCATTTAGAATCTTTTCGCCTAAAATGTATTTGAGTAAGTTTCAGCGCTTACTCTGTATGTTGTACGTTAAACATCAGGAAGAGAAGTATCGTCAGTGGTCATGAATTAAGGCAAGCATTACTGACAGAATATGGCTATGATATGTATAATGTAAATGCATTACTAACGATTTTACTATGGAAAAGCATTGGAAATGAGGGATAAAGAGGTTATCAGTGGTCAGGAATTAAGGCAAGCATTACTGACAGAATATGGCTATGATATGTATAATGTAAATGCATTACTAACGATTTTACTATGGAAAAGAATTGGAAATGAGGGATAAAGAGGTTATCAGTGGTCAGGAATTAATGAAAGCGTTACTGGCAGAAGAAGGCTATTATATCTATAATAAGCAAAGAGCATTATTACATATTGTGTTAGTCACGCTTCCTCGTGGATTTCTCCTTTAAGGGTCAAGCTGAGAGTTTTACAAAACACTGTTGCTTTTGAGGGCGAGACCTTGCTTATATTCGTATACTATTTCGGGTAGGTCAGAGTGGTGGATTTCGACTAATACGATACTGCAGTCTCTAGAGTGTTGGGACATATGTGACACATTTTTGGAAGCTTGATGAATCTCCAACTCTTGAACTCGTAACACCCACCCAATGTCAATTTTTGGAAAGCCAATGTCTCTAACGTTATTCATACAGGAGTTTTATTTGAAAAACAGAAAAAAAAGAGTTGTTCAAGCAGAGATGGATCATTTTTCATACCGACTAAAATAGGTGTGCCAATATTCGCAATTAGGATTGTGATGAGACTGAAACTTTACACGATTATATGGAATGTTTAATATGAAGAGTAGATCAAATTGTTGTACAAACAGAATTTGTTTGGGTTGCTAAACCAGATCGGAATGAGTCGAACTGATTCGTGTAATACCCAGTCCTTGCGTTCACTCTCACCGAATCCTATGTCTCTGCTGACCAATGATCCCTGGCCAAAGTATTTACTGTTTCTATATACAGCCATGCGTCGATCTGCGTCTGGGTTACGTTCTGGTAGTATGGACGCAACTCGATCTGGGCATAAGTCAATCATTATGAATGAATGAATGGCTTGGCTTCGCGAACGAAGATTTTGAGGATGGTCTTCCACAGCATCAGGACCATAGACGGCGGGGCCAATGTGCGGAGTAAACCTCCAGCCTGTGCAGTGTAGTTTTAAGGTGAAGTGCGACTTTCCCAGAGTCGACCCCACTCTTTAAACCAAGGGTTTGCATCCCATTGAACCACCGGAGTGGCGCGGATAGGTCGTAGGTTTGACAGGAGTGTCCTTCTCTGACAGATTCCAGAGCTAGCTATGGGTGTCTGCCGCCCCGTTGCGGGAAAGTTCCGACAGTAAGGCTGAACTGTGGTTGGACCACAGGACGTGAACATCCCGTAGTTGGTAGAAGCCTGAGCTGGCTATAGGGTTCTACCGACCCTTTGAAGGAGAACCAGGATGGAACGGCTGTCTTCAACTTTGATCGCAGAATATCATGAGGGTGAAATGAAATATATGCACCGCACAACATAAGGTACCAGACACCTACATATTTACCTAAACCTTTATATTGAACATCTTCATTGTCTTTCCGAAGAAGAAGGAACACATGTTATCCATTACATTTCTCTCACCAAGTCATTAGCTCAACCCAGCAAGGTGTTTGCTCTTTTACCTTCTTCTTCTCGCCTTCCCAGTCTGGAGAACTAGAAACAAACATAACATATACACTGCATTCTCTTTAGCAAGCTAACATGACGGAAATGTTCGTCATTCGCAATTGAGCCATAGAACTGCAATAACTGAAATTCCGTCATCCGCATTTAATGGAGTTTAAACTCTTATGCGATCGAACGTAAGTCGGTTGGGCGTAAGTAGACGTATGACTGTAATAGGAACATTCCAGGGGAAATACATGTCCCATTAGTCCACTTGTATTCTCAGTTGTTAGGTATTTATCATTGCTATTGTACGTTTAACTTTCAACTCATTGGTCAAAGTTTGAACTCTCCACTAACCAGATCTGAGAACTGGATTCTTTCTCACTTTCTTTGACTGGTTTGTAAATATGTTTATAACCCGATTGTTTACAAATCCCGCGGGACAGTAAATAATTGGCCGGATTTTGCCAAGCCTGAAACTTGATGGTAATTGTCCGGTGAAGTGTAATGGTCAGTTTTATCGCTGGAAACGGCTCTATGGAGACACGCACTTTATAACAGATAACTGCACTTTATTGAATTGTTAGCCTTGCTAAGTTGCTATGAAGCGACACTTAAGTGTTGTGTTTGGTGCGTGTTTACAGTGTGCAAATGGAATCAAGGTTAGTCATAGATCATCTAGAAGACCAGACCAATGCTTGTGTGGGATTCTCTCTCTACTCAACAGCGCATCGGCTGACTTTCCAGATCTTTCACATGAATTGGTGCAAACAAAAGAAAGCGGACATAGCATTCCTTGTAATTCTTCTTACCAATCATGTTTTTAAACCGACGCTGACTGAGGAGCGGGTGGCCAAACTGTTAACGGCGCGCAGAATGGAATCGGCGAATCGGATGGAACAGTTTGTATTACACCCCCGCAGCTTTGGGTAAATAGCAGGGCAGTTGGAGCCCTTTAGCCTTGTAAAGCAGTCCATCTTGGGCGTCGGGCTAGCACCCCGATCCCCGTAAAAACCCACAATTGCAACAAACAATGATTGGGGCACTATGGAAAAATCTGTTATAAACATGTCTTCCATTGTATAAGAACGGAGTTATTGGTTTTGGAAATTCGTGTTTAGGTTTCTAAAAGAATATTTTCAGTGCCAAATATTCGTTTGTATTTTAAAAATCTACTAAAATTCAACAATTAATGAAATTTAATAAAATTAAGTGATCACTGAATTTATTTATGAAAGGGTTACCTTGTAAAACAAGAACCGTAAGTTTCACTATGCATCCACCATCCTTACGTCCATATCTGTCCATAAGAGGATGAGAAGAAGAGTAAAGAAGTGCAATCATGTGTGATTGAGTTTACCAATAAAAATGATTCCCGATTTCAAAGGGATTCTAAACGAAGTAGTAGTAGCAATGGTTGTGGTAGTAGTAACAAGAAGAGGAGGAAGAGGGGAAGGAAGGGGAAGATGAGGAAGATTCACCCGATGGTGGGGACAAAGTTTCATATCAATCCAACATGATACGGCTGAGTCAATTGATATTTAACATATAACATATTAGGGACCGACCAAACCGACCGACAGACAGACCGACCGAAAAGTGTCTTATAGAGATGCGTGGGCGCATATCAAAATTAGTGGAAATAGTTTTTACGTAAGAACCCCTCCCCGCTTACTTAATTTATGAGTATAATATACATTTTATGAAAATAAGGTGTGAAATAAATGTACAGAAAAGCGTGATTTTAGTCTTACCAATTTAAATTGTATTCAGCTTCCAAACTGCTCCGAAAAGCCGTGATTTTAGTCTTACCAACTTAAATTGTTTTCAGCTTCCAAACTGCTCCGAAAAGCCGTGATTTAAGTCTTACCAACTTAAATTGTATTCAGCTTCCAAACTGCTCC
>VCCN01006196.1:5742276-5771975 GCA_006491835.1 Architeuthis dux
TATTGTCCTTTCCTTTCCTTTAAACAAATTTAAATACTTAGCACTTAAAAGTAAATACTAGTTTTTGGTCAATCGTACCGGGTGTTAAGATATAAAACACTAGCATTTAAGTAATCTGTCTTCTTAAAGAAAACAGAATTAAACTTAAGTGACTGTTTTATCTAACTTTTTTTCAAATGTATAATTTTCCGTTTACTTTAGTTTAAAAAAGACAATATTAACAGTTACTTTTAAATGTCTTAGCGATGGCGGGACGGCACACCCTAAGATTGTCTGTCTCCTGTTGTGCTTGTAGAAGAGTTAGTACTTGCTATTTATACCCATTTATTAACAGTTATAAATCGTAAAAGACTGAAATTAAACAATTTGATAGTTTATTTAATTAGTAAGAATTGTTTTGTTGTTGGGATTGTTTATTGTTCTATTATTCTTTATGAGGTGTTGATATTTCCTTCTTCAGAAAGATGATAAGTGTAGTGTGGTGTGTAAGTTGATCATTTCCCCCTTTTTTTAAACACTTAAGCCAAAGAACTAAGCACCCGGTCTAATAAAAGTAATTTTAATAATTCCTATTTCCTGTTTATAAAATTACGTTGCTTGTTCGTATATATATATTTTTCTTTTTAATAAATCACATTTGGGGGCTAAAGGTCATTAATTTGAGGATTTGAATAAAGTGATTTGATTTTTAATTAAGAATGATGTTGTTGTGTACACAAATGTTTTATTTGTAGTAAATTACTTAAATAGTAATTTACTATTTGATACATATTTTTGAAAAATAAATCACATTTTTGGAGGACTAAAGTTAATTAATCTGAGGGTATTTATTTGAATATGATTTGATTTTTAATTAATTAAGAACGATGTTTTGTACATAATGCTTTATTTGTAGTAGTGAATAGTAATTTATTTACTATTTGATATATATTTTTCTAAATAAATTACAATTTAGGGTAAAGGTCATTAATTTGAAGGTATTTTTTTTAATGATTTGATTTTTAATTAAGAGTGTTGTAATCATTTATTATTTGTCAAATAGTATTTGATGCTAGTAAAAAGCGACTTTCTTAGTTTTTATTTATTTGATTATTTTTTTTTGAGGGTGGGTATTTACGTGAAATGGTGAAATGTTTTCTTTGGTAGGCATAATTGTGACACTTGGGGGAGAATAATTATTGAAATGATGACTGAGTGATCGTTGAGTTGCGATTTCATTTAATGCTTTGCTTGGAAGTCGAAAACGATTGACAAATAATATCTTCTTCTCTTCTTTAACTAAGGTTCTACCTTCATCTTCCCTTTCTGTCCTGTTTGTCAATTTCAATTAAATGAGATTAGAAAATAATCGTGACTAAGACGGGTTTAAAATAATTGTAATGATGATTTAATAGCTTTTCCATTAGGCCATCATTATTATTTTTTTTAACACTCCATATTTGAATTGCTGTTTCCAGAAATGAAATTAGTGGAGAGGAAAGAGGAAACAAAATGAGAAAGATAAGGAAGAAGGAGGTTGAAGATGGTTTCTTCGACTTCTTATTGTTTGACAAGGCTGTTGTATTCACACGTTTGGATGGATAGTTACTACTTTTTATTGTGGATTAGGGTAGACCAAGATCTTATTTTTCTTCTAGATACTAATAAAATCTGACCATTTTATTGTTTTCATGTTCTACTTTACAATGCCGACTACTGCTTCCTTCTTGTTGTGATCATAAAACCAAAATGTGATGTTCTCATAAGAAAGCATCACAGATTATTATTTATATTATTATTACTGTTATTATTAGCATTAAAAAAAGGCTTATCTCCTCTTTCTTTTACTTGTAACTTTCGAGATATAATTAACTAATTAAAAGTTAAGTTGCTGATTTTGATTTATTTAACGAAAACGTAAAATATATTTAGGAAATAGAGACTTTATTGTGAAAATAACGCAATGTAAATTTCAATAATAAAGTATTTTTCTGTCTTATTTTTTTTTATATTGTTGTATGTTAGCGTGTTGATAATTTTTTTTTTTCAAAGATTTCATTTTATCATCTACAGTTGAGTAAATATTTAAATGTATTTGAGTTTATTAAAAACAAACTATTTAAATAAATATAAGGTTATTTGTTATGTTGTGACATTTATTGGATTTAGAACTGCAATAATCCGTGAACATTTTTTTATACTCTCGACTTTTTATCAAACTAATTATTTTGATTCACGTAAATGTTTAAAAATATTTATTTAATCATTTATTGACGATTCTCTCTCGCTATCTTTCTGCACCACAAACGATTTTTATGTTTTTCTTCGTGATTTTTCTTTTTTCATTTTTTAAATATCCAAAATATTGATATAACACGTTTATTTAAACTTAATTCGTTTCAATTCTTAATCTAATGATATTTCCAGCGTATTTGTTAGAAAATTAAACCAGCCCTTAATTTTGTTTGTTTGTTCCAAGGAATGATGGGTTTTCCAGTAACGTCTTGAGAGGAACCTTTCATTAGGGCTATTTTAAATAAGTAAAATGTTTCCCTAAGCCCCAAAAGTGACCCCCAAAGGCAATATAATGATTTAATGAGAATGTTATTGATACTAATCTTTGACTAGAGGAGATTGACCGTGTTTGTTTCTATTGCTGTTGTTCAGTATTTCCCAAACCTCGTCACCCATTTTAATAAAAGCGCGGCATTTATAAAGACAGTCTTCATCTTCCAGCATGTTTTCATTCTTTTACTTTCATTTACTTCCTAATTGGATGTATTAATCAACACATTTCAAGATTATTATTCGACTTTATCATTAGTTGTAGTTTAAGGTGTTATTGAACTTTCTTACCTTTTTATTATTTTTTTATAATTAATAATCTTTTCAAATTAATTTTGATTTGAAAATAATTGAGATTTTTAAAATCACTTCGTCGTTTCAGTGTTATTTATTTTTGCTATATTGTTGATATTTGTTAGGCAGTTTCTCAATGTATTCTTAGGAAATATTTTTTTGTTAATTGTTATCCAACTCCTGTACTACAGTGACGACACGATAATTTGTTGAAGAACAAGACTAATAATTTAAATTTAATAAAACATTGAATACCAATAGAATCATGTTTTATATTAGATTTAGTTTGCATACATATTTAGAATCTAGTATGATATTTAATAGATAAACTATACATATTTTAGGTCTTTTAAATAAATAAATATATTAATAAAACTGTTTGAATACCAGCACAATCATGTTTTGTTTTATATTAAATTGTATGCATACATATTTTTTATAGTACTTACTAAAATATGTATATTGTATGGTATTTAATAAATAAATCCTATACATATTTTTAGTAAGTCTTTTAAATACGTACATAATATAACTTTGGATTTCGTTTTTGGTCTATGGGCTCTCATATCTTAGATCTATCAATGATCCTTATTGATTGAGCCACAATTTGTTCAAAATAAATGCATATTAAATAATGTTCATAAATCAAAAATAATTAATTTTTATACCCAAAAGGCAATAGTAACAGGTTTTATGTCAGTCATTCCTCCTTCTTATTTTCTTACAATTTCTTGTTGACGATTTTAGACTTTTTATTCATATACTACTAATAATTACTAAATCAACCATTTTGAACTATTATACAATTATATTAATAATTCACAGATTAAATTAAGTTGGTATTATTGAGTATGTGACTTGATTTGATTTCACTTCTATTGATTGTGAAGCTATCATCTGATTTGTTGTTGCCGCTGCTGCCATCGATTCTGTTCAGTGTTTATCATAAATATGTTAAGATTCTTTGCTTGACATTACAAAGATTCGAAAAATCACATCGCAACCCTCACAAGAAGAGTTGACATTTATTTGACCCCCCACAGTTAATAATATTCGATTTACTTCCTCAATGAAAACATTGAAGTGTTTAAAAAGTCTTATTTGCCTCTTCACTGTCCAAACTTAAAGTAAAAATGCCAATTTTCCCCCTGTTAAAACATAATTTATTTGCCTTCCCACAGTAAATCACATTCTTTAATACTATTTTTTCTTGGTAAAGAGAATAGCTTAGAAATCGAAAGTTAGATCGTTTCTTAGACACAAATCTTTAAGATTGATATTAAAATAAAAAAATACAAGATCATATTTCTGTTTAAATAATTGAAAGAAAGACTATTTATCTTTTATGCAATATAAAAGAACTGTGACAATGCTTTTTATTGACATTAGTATTTCTTCAACTTCAAAACATGATTTTATTCTAGAATTTAATCCAATAAGAAAAATAATTGTTCTAATAGTTTTTTCTATTATACATTCTTTAAATCCAACTAAACAGCATTTGTAAAATGAAATTACACCAATAAAATTTTAATTTTTGCACATACTGTTTTTGTCATTAGTCGGTAATTTTTAAATTTAAAGTTTTTTTTAATTACTAACAACAAGCATAAAGAGTTTGAATGTCTAGTCTTGAAAAATGCTCTCCATCAAACTGTCAAACTTTACAAAATGTCTTTCAGCGAATTATTGTTTTCTTGAAACAAGTCTTATTCACTACTTTATACCCTTTTAAGGCTTTTTATTAATCACTGTTAAGAATCAGCTGATGAATAAAATTGTTATACAATTTCTGTATTTAACATACTGAAAACATGTTTTGTATATGTTAATTAACAGAACTGAAATCAATCTTTTTGTTAGAATCCACAACCAGTTTTGATCAAATTTACCAAAATATGACTTCTTCACTACAAATTTTGTTTTATCAGTTTAGTGACAATCAATTTAGGAATTTATTTCTTGAAAACTGACGTTTTGTTTATTCATAACTACTTTTATGAGGAACAATACAAGTGTTTGTGTTATTAGAACCACTGTTGTTGTTTTTCAAGTGAAATATAATTAAAACTCTAGAAGGGATTTCTAGAAAATCAAGTACATTTTTACCAGATTCATTTGCACACTGTGGACCATGAACAAACAAAAATGTTTTTATTTTTTTTAGATAAGTTTATTAACCCTTGTGTGTCCTTTTATCCTTCCATACATTTTTTTCTTTTTCACCTTTAGAAATGTTGAGACTCCACAATCCTGGAAACAAACACTGAGCAATTTCATCCATCCACACTTTTCTGTAGACTTTCCCCATATGGAATCAACAACATTTCCCCTCATGAAAATTAATGTAATTTTCATAAATTCTTTGTTTCCTTCATAAAACTAAAAACAGCTAAGTGAAAAATATCAACACAATATTCTCTTTTGCCTCTGTAAAAAAACAAAACAAACAACAACAAAAAGAAATTTAGCTGTATATTAGATGATAGAAATAATTCTTAGTTATAAGACTGTGTTATGAGAAAAATCCCCACCTAATTTTTTTACCATCTACTTCAGATTCCTCTAGAAAGCCATATTAACAAGGAATCAACAAAAAAGACAATGCTCTTAATGTTTTAGCTTTTTTATAGGATGAATATATTGAATGATAAAGTACCTAACTGGAAAGTTCTGCAAAAAGAAATTTAAGATAATGTGTTAAGAAACTAACATGGTGTCATTTTGAAATGTTCGTGAAAGCGAAGAGAGATTTTTTAAAACACAGGTATGTGGGAATGAACCCTTATAGCACTGACAGGCCGATATATTGGACTCGATAACGTAGCCAAAAGCATTACACGGGTGGTATGTCGGTAAAAATAAAAATATAAAAGATAGTGTTTTTTGCTATATAGTCTAAAAGGGTTAAATAGTAGATTAGTATGATTACTTTTCGTTAAATATACTTACTGTATTTTCTGGCATATAATGCACATATGTTTCATTCTAGGTTTGTCTAGAGGCCATTCTGGCAAACAGAAGTGTGTAGGTACCAGCCACTCCCAACCTCTGAGCCTACCCCAAATCAAGACCTGTAAAGGTGCAGGGTGATTTTGGAAGTAAAATTTTTTGTTAAAAAATTTGCATTATGTGGCAGGAAATTCATTAGATTTTATTTATTTTTAGGAATCAAGTATGTTTGATTTGGGTGGGGGTAATGTCAGTACATGGGATGTGGGTACCAGTCACCTCTACCTGTTGGCCTACCCAAAATCATGACCTTTGTGATATAAGGTGTAGGGTGATTTTGGAAGCAAAATCTTTGGGTAAATGGTGTACATTATGTGGCAGGAAATATGGAACTTGAATAAATTGCTTAACCCATTAACAGCGAATGACAAGAATTTCTGTCATTGCAATTCTATGGCTAATTCAATAAAAAGTGTAATAGTGTGGTGTAATAGTTATCCATTACAAGATAATAGCCTTGTTCATAGCAAGATAAGAGCCTTGACTCACAGATAGAACTAAGTTGTCCATCACAATAAAACCAAAATTCGATTGAATTATCCATAGAACTGCAAGGACAGAAATTTTCATCATTGCAGTTCTTAACTCAAGTAAATATTCCGTTTTATTGTGATTGATGTCAACTCAGTTATATCGATGGGTCAGGGCTTTTATCTTGCAATGGATAACTATTACTCTCTACCACCTTCTGCAGTTATTGGTTAACCATATTAACTGGCTTATCATATGTAATTTCTCTTATCACAGCCTTTTTCAATTCTGCCGAACCCTATGATTCCATGAGAGGTTGTTAGGGATTCTGCAAAGATTTTATACAAGCTTAAAATAAAAGCACCTGATTGTCTCATTTCAGTGGACACTGAACTTTAAATCTCAATCCTGAATAAAGTATTTGTGCAGCAGAAAACAAGCATGTGTAAGTTTTACACTAAATAGGTACAATTTACAATTCACATGTCGATCAGTGTTAAAGGTTGTACTGTCTTGATTTGTATTTTTGTTCATGTTGCTAATAAATTTGCAAACTTTATTTTCATTAATCAAGACTATCTTTAGAAAATTATTTATCTTTGTAATAACCAGTTATTTTTTTATATAAGTATATAAAGTTTATGAAAAGATGTACATAGGAATTTGATTTCTCCCACCGTTTTTATAGGCTTGGGAAGTTTTCCGAGGTCTGCATTTTTGTATTTTTTAAAAAAGAAATGGCCCAGAAGACACTAAAAATGGTTAAAACACACTCAACTTAATTGGGAAATTGGAATTAGGTTTCTAGTGGAAATTAGCTGTTAAACGGTTATGAGAATGCTGGCTACACCCTGAACATTTTTATGCACAGGTTCCTTGATGTATGAAAATTATTTCAAGAGTTCCTCCAGTCTAAAAAGGCTGAGAAAGGCTACTCTACCATAATGAAGAGATGTTAAGTTTAAAGCAATTTTTTTTCTGGATTAACTAATTAAAAGATATGGGATTATGATGAAATGCATTTGAATCTATTGAATAGATGAAGAGGAATTAGATGCATTCTAATTAAAGCATTTGTAAATTGCTGCTTTTCTCAGCTTTAAGTAATGGTAAGGATTATTTGTTAAGAATCTACAGCCATGCATTGACTTGCGTCCGGTTACGTTCTGGTAATATGGACACAATTTGATCTGGTCATGTCAACCATTATAGGGTGAAGAGAAATATACACACTGCACAACATAAGATACTATGGCACGTACATATTTACTTAAACCTCTTTATTGTACAAATGTCTTCCTTGCCTTTCCAAAGAGAAAGGAACAAATGTCATCCATTATGTTTCTTTCACAAAGTCATTAACTCAACCCAGCAAGGTGTCTTCTCTTTTACCTTCTCCTTCCCGCCTTCTTTGTCTGGAGAACTTGAAACAAACATGATGTACACTGTGTTCTCTTTAGCAAGTTAATAATAGCATGACGTAAATTTTTGTCATTTGCAGTTGAGCCATAGAACTGCAATGACTGAAATTCCCGTCATCATACAGTGAATGGGTTTTAAGCTCTTATGGGGACGTATCTGCGATTGGACATGTCGAAGTATGACTAATTTATTGTAGAATGACGTTTACAGAAGCCGCAGTATGAATGTTAGTTTCATACCTTTGTATGGGAAGTCACCGCAGGAGACCGTCATACCTTTGTATGGGTAGTCGGTGCAGGAGACCTGTGAGAAATCATGAACAGTGATATTTAAAGAAGAGAGTTTTACACAGTAAAAAGCATTCTCAAGATCTATGATAATGCTAGGTAGTTGAAGGATTTAAAGGTGTGCTACCTTTAAATCCTTCAACTACCTGGTGTAAAACTCTCTTTGGCTGGGGATTTTGTTTTAAGAGAAAGCTAAATATCTTCTTGCCTTCTTCTTGTATGTTATATGATTTTAGATAAGGCATTACGCATATAATAACCCTATTCTATCAGCATAACTTGCATTAATTCCTGACCACTGACAATCCCTTTCTTCCTGATTTTCAATGTATTTCTAGTAAAATCATTTGTAAAGCATTTACATTATTTATACATAACCCTATTCTGTCAGTAGTACTTGCATTAATTCCTGAATACTAACGATCCCTTTCTTCCAAATTTGCAGTATATTTCTATAGTAAAATCATTAGCAATGCATTTATGTTATACATATAATAATCCTATTCTATCTGTAATTCCTGTAAATCCTTTTCTTCCTGATATACAACATGCAAATTACTTGCTAAAACAAATTTCAATTATAAAATTGCAAAATTTGGTGTTTAATCATTCAATTATTTTCCTTACTGCCAGAAATATTCAGTTAGACTGCCCTAAGTGGTTGCGTAGCAGAAAAATCTGGTCAGTGATAAGAAAAGCCAATAAATTGCCTATATATATATTATTAGTCATACATCAACTTACGTCTGATCGCAGATACGTCCCCCATAAGAGCTTAAAACTAATTAACTGTAGGTGAATGAAATTGCAGTTCTACGCCTAAACTGCAAATGACAAAAATTTCCATCATGTTATTGTTAGCTTGCTAAATAGAATGCAGTGTATATGTCATGTTTGTTTCAAGTTCTCCAGACAGGTAAGGCCTGAAGGCGATAAGTTAAAAGAGCAGACATCTTGCTGAGTTGAGCTAATGACTTGGTGAAAGAAACGTAATGGATGACATTTGTTCCTACTCTTTGGAAAGGCAAGGAAGACATTTGTACAATATAGAAGTTTAGGTAAATATGTTGTGCAGTGCATATATTTCATTTCACCATATAATGATTGACTTATAAATTCTATGTAACCAGACACAAGTCATTGCATGACTGTATTGGTTTCAGATACAGTTAACATATCCATAATTATTATTTCATTTTCCCCCCCTTAGTGTCAGAATATGTTGTCACTATATATGTAATCATTAGAGTGAATAGATGTTTTGACATATTTGTTTAATAAATTCTACCCGTGATATCATAGGTTATATAAATAGCTATTAGGTTGTTACCTATGAAATGTTGTTTTTTGAATAGTAAGATGATGGATAATAGAAACAACAAAAACAGTATTTAATCAAAATATGGCCCATTTGAAGCAATAATCTTTTCCCAATGATTCTCTAACAATAATATGCCATTTCTATAAAATTCTTTAGGTTTAGTGGTCACAAATTCAGTAAAAGCATGAATTATGGGTTCCCTATTATTGAACCTTTTATTACGGATATGAAGTTCAAAATGCTTGAAAAGCTGATAATCTTTAGGAGAAATGTCAGGGGAATATGGAGGATACTGGAAGACTTCATATCCCAATTCTATAATCTTTGACACGGTCAGCTGAGAGGTGTGGTAGTCTGCAACTATCATGGAGCATTTTATTCAGTTCATGTGGGACCCATTTTCCCAAGTTTTTAACCTTTCCTATTGCCTTGATATGATGTGATATGATGGCTGTTGAAGTCCTAAAGTCTCCAGAAAGTGCTTGAACCGTTGTTTTCGTTGGTCATTGGTCACGGTTATCAATAATCCTCATTAAGAGGTTCATTAATGGTATTCATATTTCTAGACCTAAACCTATTGAACCAACTCTAAACAGTTCACACTGTAGTAATGTTCACAAATGCTTTGTTGATGTTATCAGCAGCTTGTGCAGCATTATGTCCTAATGTAAATTTGTACTTGAAAATTAGTCTAACTTCCTGGGTAGACACTATTGCTGTTTGGGGCTCAAAAACCTCCAATAATAACGAATTATATCTCTATTTACGTTGAATCTGCAAACTAATGCAGTAACAATTGTGAATCTTTTACCTTTAGCATTATTCTCTTTGATGTAAATGACATTTTATGTGTAACAACCTGATAGTTTAGATCAGGAGTCCCCAACCTTTTTGTTTTTGAAGAGCAGTTTCATGACTACCAGTAGTGCAGCGGGCACCATTTACTTTTCAGGTCAAATTTATATTTGGACTTAATAATAAAAACATACATACCTAATAATATTTAATTCCAATTTAAGATAATGTACAAAACAAATTACTGCGAAACAGCAAGTTTTTAGAAATTGTTTACATTATTATGGAAAAAAATCAATGGAACATAGCATGCAGTTCCTATGTAAAGTAATGAGCATACTTCACAAAACAAACTAATTCAAATAAACTAAAAACAAAACTGATGAACATAACAAGGGAACAATGTTTGGGGGAACAAGAGGTATTCAAACCAAATGCAGCATTTCAAATTTCCTACATCTCAGGACTGATATTCCCTCCATTATAGCCGTCTAAGATGATAAAATATATATTTTGGTGGAGGAGAAGGACTCCCTGGCCCACCCTGCTCGGTAAAAATATAATATAAAGATAATGCCAAACAAGTCTAAATAATCATAATTTTTTCTTCTTCTGCAAATGACTTTGGTAATTTCAAGGCAAATTTATAGTTGAACTTGATAATGAAGATAACACGAAAATAATTAATTCCTATATGAAATTGTCATACCTTACAAATAAAACATTTTTTCATATATAAAATTTTTAAATTATATTCCTATGCAACAAAACTTCCTGAAAATCTCAGTCAGTGCGAGTTTTTTTGCACTGAACTTCATTGACCAATGCCTCGTAGTTAGGAGAAAAGGGTGATACTTTGTTGAAAAACAATCCCCAAGATGCTCATTGGTAAAACGAGATCTGTATTTTGATTTTATGATATTCTTAGTTGAAAATGGTGATTCGCAATGGTAGGTGGATCCTAAAAGCAATTTTATCTTGTATGCTGCACTTTTTAGGAAAGGAAATTTTTCTCATACAACGAAACTCCAAAAGTTCTTGTCTGTTACAAATGATTTTAGCACAATGTCATTCCTTAGTTTCCAGATCTTGATTGAGTCTTCCAATGACTTTAGCTATATCTGTTATATTTACGTGGCAAGTAAAAGGATTTAACAAAAATGTGATCATTGGCTCCATGATAGTAAAACATTCAAATTTTTTTTTTTCTGCTGATATGGCAGTTTTTTTACACCTGAGCCCTGGTTGGCTACAGTTTATGACCACAACAAAAAAGGATCTCGTTAAAAAGGGACAAAACAATCAAAATGACCCTGTATCAAATTTCAAAGATTCCACAAAACTTTATTTTTTTTAACAAATGAACAAAGTAACTCTGCTTATAAATTTAGTTTGACTTAACCAATGAGACTGGGTCGTTTTCTAACATTCGGTTCTCTAAGTCTGTAACAGGCTGCAGTACCATCACTATATCGAACAGCGTTTCATTGAAAATACACATCCATGCCATACACATACACAGATACACACATGCCACATATGCATGCAATACAAACATACTACACATACACTTACTCACACATGCCACATACACGAATACGCATTTATGCATACATGCACATACATACCACAAGCGCGCGTGCATGTGTTTTGCCGTTTTGATGCCACCATTGGCGGCTGATCTGCCATCATTCTCTTTATCTCTTATTCTTTTTCTTTGTCTTTCGTTTCGTCCTCTTTTCTATTCTTTGTCATCCCTTTGCTGTTGTCCTCCTGGCGTGTTACGTACTGTCAATGACACTGCGCACCACACTGATAGTCTGCAATATGCATAGTCAATACACTTTACAATATAAATATGGCTTTTTTTTACTTTTGTATTGTTTGGTTTCAGTCGTGTTTTAATCCGGCAACCTTGCCATGGCCTAAAAAAGAGGGTTAGGAGGTACAGTGGAAACCAGATGGGGAAAAGTTGTGAGCCTAAAAAGTTGAACTATACAATTATAACATTAAAAACATCAATGGTAGTATTAAAAATAAAATAATAATTGTATCCAGTCTGTGGCAGGCACACTCAAAACGGTTGGCAAGTGCCATGGCACCGCGGGCACATGGTTGGGGACCTCCTGGTTTAGATAATAATAGCTCATTTGATATTGCTCTTTTGTCTTGGTTTTGAGAATATTTCAAATATAAAATTGTCCTCATAAAATTAGGAACATTTTTTTTGTGGTCCTGGTCAAATGTTTTGTAGCAGAAGCCATGAATGTTTTAAGCTTATGTACTGATGGACATTTCATCTTTCAGGCTAACATCCTTATCTTACTTTTATGATGACTTATCAATCAATGTGTTATTGATCTTCAACTGCCATATTGTACATATGTCATATTTGGTGTCTTGGTTCAGGATTGGCTAAAAATAGTTTGCTTATGTGACAAATATACTCACTTAGCATTTTAATGCTGGACTCCTAGTCATGCGTGACCGGAGGAATAAAAAGTATAATGTCTAGTTCCAGGAGACTCATTCTCCCGGGCTGTACCTCCTCATTGTACCAGAATGGGTAAGGTCAGGGCTATTCTTTGATGCCTGTGCCATGCCAGAGGCCAAGAGGGAACTAGACAATTTTCGTTCCCCCTTCCCACATTAAAAAAAGTGTACTGCATTCCACCCAAGTGGGGAGGCGTATAAATACCTACTCATGTGACAAATATAACCTACTTTAAATTAAAATTATTGAATTAGAGAGACCTTACAAAGTGTTACAGACCATTTATACATCTGGCACATGGTATGATTTTATTGAAACCAATATTTTAATCTCTTCAAGAAATAAGAAAGTTTTTTGTTTTTATGATCTTTAATAAACTGTAATTTATTTTTGCAAAATGCAGTACATGATGTCTGCTATGGATTATGGTTATATTTGGTCCTTTGGAGTTTCTAAGTTAATGTTTAAAATACAATTATAATCTACACAAGGTGTAGAAAGGGTCTGGGATAAGGTACATATAATTCAATAAGATTAAATAAAATAGGTTATATTTGCTATGTGATTGAAACAGATAGAATCGATTATTTCTTTGTAGACACTACGCAATAGTATATGCTTTAAAAAAAAAGCATTGTCTTTCCCCCCCTTAATTCACATGTGATCACATGTAAATTAAGGGGAAAAACCCAATGCTTTCTGTTTTATATTAGAAATATGAATTGGTTCTTTGTGTTCCAAAAGTTGTTCAGACTAGATCTTATTCTTTTGTTGGTATCACAACGTTCTTGTGTACAACCTATATGGAAGATATGTTTTATAATTTTGAGAGGAGTCATTATAATTTCAAAAGTTAGTCCGACTATCAATCTTCTTGTGTTTGTACCACAACATTTCAGTTGGTCCATTCTATGGCCCTGCTCGTGTACAATCTCTATGGAAAATACCATCTATAATTTTGAAAAGAGTTGTTCAGAATATTTATCTTATTCTTTTGTTAGTATCATAATGTTTTGGTCGAGCCATTCTATAGCCTTCCTCATGTGTACAATCTATATGCAAGATACATTCTATAATTTTGAGAAGAGTCATTATCATTTCATGAGCTATTGATCTTATTCTTTTGCTGCTTTTGTTGGTACCGCAACGTGTCAGCCACTCCATTCTGTGGTCTTCCTCATATGTAAAATCTATATGCAAGATATGTTCTATAATTTTCAGAAGAGTCATTATCATTTCAAGAGTTGTTCAGACTATCAAACTGATTCTTTTGTTGGTACCACAATGTTCCAGCTGCTCCATTCTATGACTTTGCTCATGTGTACACTCTATGGAACATACATTCTATAATTTTGAGAAGAGTCATTATCATTCCACTCTTAATCAGGTATACAAAACTTAGCAAAAAGTCCATTCCTATTCTAAGTTGTTCAGACTATTGATCTCATTCTCTTTTTGATTTTATTGTTACTACAAATACAATGTTTTGGCTGATCTATTCTACAGCCTTTTTTTAGGTGTACAATATAGGTTGGGCCTAACAAGTTGCTCCAATCAGTATTTCTTTCTGTTGGCTACTATATTTTGGTTTGCACTACCATGAAAGAAAGGGACCTCCTTCCCTCCTTTCATATGGATTGTCCATTTAAAGAAGGCTGTAGATGTTATGATAACAAAAGCTACAAAAAGAATGAGATCAATAGTCTGAACAACTCTTGGAATAGGAATTGATTTCTTTCTATGTTTTGTGTACCTGAGGAAGGCAGGAGAATGTATTGGCTGAATTTATTAGTAACTTTTTAGTATGATGTCGATTTCAAATGGAAGTTGTCTTGTTATAAGTGGTATATTTAATGAACTTTTTTTTTCTTTATCAGGAGTTTTATTAAGTTGTTACACCTGAAATAAGATTTGTTTTACATCATAGAGAATAATGCTAATAGTGAAAGATTTACTAATGTAATTGCATTTTTTTGTAGATTCAATGTAAAAAGGTATATTATAATTTGTTATTATTGGAGGGCTTTGATAGTAATGATGTCTACCTAAGAAGTTAGACTAATTTTCAAGTACAAATTCAAATTAGGATACAATGCTACTGATAAAGTCAACAAAGCATTTGAAGTAAATACTACTTCAGTGTTAACTGTTCAGCGTTGGTTCTGGAAATATGAATACTAACAATAAACCTTGAGGGAGTCCCAAACCTGTTCTTAATGATGAAGAATTATTGATAGCTGTGACCAATGACTACGAAAACAACAGTTTGAGCACTTTCTGGAGATTTTGAGACTTCAACAGTGACCATGTCATTTCAAGGCAATAGGAAAGGTTAAAAACTTGGACAAATGGGTCCCACATAAACTGAATAAAATGCTCTATGATAGTTGCAGACCCCACACCACTCAGCTGACTGTTTCTAAGATTAGAGAATTGAGATATGAAGTCTTCTAGTATCCTCCATATTCACCTAACATTTCTCCTAAAGATTATCATCTTTTCAACCATTTGAACTTTATATCTGTAATAATAGGGGAGCTATAATTCATGCTTTTACTGAATTTGTGACCACTAAACCTAAAGAATTTTATAGAGATGGCATATTATTACTAGAGGATCTTTTGAAAAGGGTTATTGCTTCAAATGGGTCATATTTTGATGAAATATTTAGTTTTTTTGTTGTTTATATCATTCTTCATCTTACTATTCGAAGAACAACATTTCAAATGTAACAACCCAATACTTGACATATTAAGAAAATGCTTCAGCTAAAATTGTTTAGGTATATTGTGAAGAATCCCTGGCCTAGACAGTTGAGGTAATTTGACTGACAAGCAGTGTCTATTGAATTGGTTATTGCTGGTTGGCAGTAGTTTAGTGCCTAGCAGACAGCAAGTGTAGGGCAGGTGAATGGTACATACTAATCAATGGGACAATAGTCAGAGAAATCCATTAGTAGTTACTGGATGCTGTTGAAGTTAGGGTCAGGGAAATTACTTTCAATGTTCATATTTTGAAATCACTCATTTTTAATTTTTGTCAGATTTTTTGTCCTATTCTTAATACTGTTTTTGTGTTCAAGTAAAAAGACTAAAATATGATTATTTTGTTTAATCATGAAAATGTGTGTGCATATATATGTATATGAGGGGCTACTCCAAAATTCAAGGAATTTGCTTTGTAAAAAAAAAGACCTGTGTCCTTCGAATTGGTTCCTATAGGACGTGTATACAACGATCTTACAACTAGTACTGCTCACAAAGAGTAGGTGCAAACTATACTATATACTGTTTGCCCATGCTGTTCAAATTAGCTGAAATTTTGAGTAGCACCTTGTGTGTGTGTATACAAACACATGAGGAAGCCGTTTATTATAATCATGGTTATTGTTATCAAAATCAGTCGGTCCCAAACACTTTTAAATGATCACAATAAGCGGCTTCCTATGTATATCCTTTGCTTATTGTTATTTAAAATGGGGGTCAGCAACTCTTTTGGAGGCGGGCCGGATTAAAAATATTTTAATGCTTTGCAGGCCAAGGCGACTGAAAATGAAACAATGATCATACAAGGCTATAGAAACAGCTTGTTGTTTTGATTACTTTAATTAATGTGTTTCATTATAGGAATATATTAGTTAATACCCGTGAAAAGATTTACGGATAAATTTGAATTTCTATGAAACTATTTTCTAAGGAAAAATAATAGCAAATTTGTTTCAGTTGAAGAGTCCATAGTTTCAAATGGTGGAAAAGGGTTACTTTTACCTGCAAAATTTGTATCCCTGAGTGAGAGTCGAGTGTTCTGGACAGCAAACCAAGAAAATCACACTCTTTATTACTTAGCATGACTTGTTATCAGACCATCTTACAAACAACGGCCAGCAAGATTGGCTTGCTGATCATTGCTATACAACATCTGTCCTCATCTCATTTTAGATGTGCTACATTTCTCTAGCAACAATAGTTGTCACTGACTGACTGACAAGTTTACATATCAACATATCAAATGTAACTTTTTAATGACATAATAAAAGAATATTTGTTTGTTCTTTTTAAAAAAATCACTTCTCAAAGTCAAATTGTGATGTATGGTTGCGTTTGTTTTTTAAGAAGCTAAGACATTTTTTTAGCATATCTCATATTGCTGTGTTTATATTTTTTTTAACATTTAACTGAACTGATTTGGATTGGGTGTTTTTTTTTGTTTTAAAGAAAAAAATACTGAATTCATTTACCGGAAATAGTGCATAGTTTGAAACAATGGCAGGAAGTATTTTTTTTTATAGAAAAACTTTAACCCCCAAGCCCCACCCCTCAACCTCCCAGTGGAATAGTCCAGTGTTATGACTGGCGAACCAAGAAAATCACTGTTCATTATTAGAGTAGATACCTGTGTAAAATATTATATCATTATACTATCAATCATTAAGAACTATGAAATTCTTTTGGGGTGGACAAAATATTATTAAATTGTGGTTCAGATTGTGTGTATATTAATATTAGGACAGCAGGAATATATAGTATTTTTACCTATTAAACATTGATTTGAGTCCACTGCAAAAAATAGACTTTTGCTCTATTTTTTTATAAGGAATTTTGTTGTTCACTAACTGAAGATAGATAAGGGAAACAAAGAATTTTTGTATGCAACATCATATATTCAATGAAGTTGGTGGCCAGATTTGACCCGTGGGCTGTTGTTTGTCAACCCCTGATCTAAAAGACCCTGTCACAAAATGACCACAAAAAAGCTGTTTCCTATGTGTATACACACATTTATGCTTGTACATTTACACATTTATTCTCTTAGAAATTGGATATCATAGTTTCAAGCAACTGTGAGGATGAAGCTCACTACTAATGACTTGTGAGAACAGCCTCCTTTTTATTGCACTGATTGTGTACTCATCTTTGTAAATCTTTTATCTTTTACTGCTTGTTTTAAAGAATGCACATGTATATCTGCATACAAATCTGAAAGATATCCATTTTGGCCTATTTATTTATTTATTCTTTATCAAGTAGAAACTACTACTAGCAAATTATTTAACTCTCGGAATGTTTTATGGGGTAAGGAATGCCCGACCGGAAGCAATAAATATTTTGGCACAATGTGTGATACATAATTTTTCTCTTATGTTGTCATAACAAGAATGGAAGAGGTGTAGGTGGTCTAACGGTTAGTATCACAGATAATGGAATTGGCAAACCAAGTGCAAAACCTGGCTGAGACAATTTGCATTCACTTTGCACTAATGTCATCACTTCTCCCAGCTATGGGTAAATAGCAGGGAAGACTGGGCTTGTCAGCCTTGGTTGGCCACCAGTCTAAGAGATGGACAATTCTGAAACTGGAAAAGTTCAACCGCTCATCCAATGTCATAAGTGGCATGCAATGGACACAGTAGGGAACTTGTTCCTGAAATGTATGGCTAACGGGGTGCTGGTGAAGCTTCAAAGGGCCCAGCAAGCTGAAAGTGGATTATAATAAATTGCTCAAATGAAATGAAGGAGAATAAAAACAAATGAATGAAAAAATGCAACTGCCATCTCCACCTCCCCATGACATCTTAAGTGCGAATGGATGATTTAAAAATAAGAAAACAAGAAAAATTAAAATTGAACTCCTTCATCCCAAACGGACATAAACCTGGGTGTTTTATTCACTTTATCCAAGGACCAAATCTTCTTCACTCTTGGATGCTTTTTTTTTTTCTTTTCCAAAATGATGATACCCATATATGTACTATATCAAATTATCTCATGACCTAGTATATTATTGGGGTGCCATGCTGAGTCCTTTCTCAGAGTGATAGGGGTTGCTTGGCGGTGCCCATCTCCTCTCCAAATATTATGTGATAGATTGCACTAGGTTATATAGTACCAGCAGCAGGAAGTAATCCCTGACCTCCTATTAGAATAGGAGTCCTGCTTCACCCAAAGAGATTAGTGCTGGAATTTGAACCTGGCATGCTGATTGCATTTTCTGTTCTGTTAACTGCCAACTCTGCTATTCCCATGTACTGATAGATATGGGTAAATACATATATATATATATATATTTATCCACCTGTACCTCTCTCTCTCTCTCTCTCTCTCTCTCTCTCTCTCTCTCTCTCTCTCTCTCTCTCCCCACATACTCGTGTATATATACAGTACAACTTCCCTAATCCGGAATCCTTTGGACCTGGCAAGTGCCAGTTTTGGGAAAATTATGGATTTGGGGGGGGGGTTCCCCGCCTATTTGCTTAATGCTATGTTATAAAAGTAAAAATAAAGAAGCAACAGCATAATTTTTGATGACAAAAAGGTTTTTATTGATTCATACTGTAAATACATTAATAGTATATGTAGTATATGTGGTTGTATGTTTCCTTCATTTTTTGAATCTTTGTCAAATTCTGCTGTTATTTTGTGGATTTAATTAGGAATCAAAAAGTCAGAAAACTGGAAAACCCCTAAAATATAGAAGATATAGTGCTAGCAATTACTTGTGTGGAAAGAGTGTACTTTTATCCATGTCTATCTATATATCTACAATTATCCATCTCTCTCTCTCTATCTCATGCACTCTCTCGAAACATATATATATTATTTATTTATCTCTCTCTCTCTCTTAAGGTGCTATCCAAAAGGGAATAAAGACCCCCATTTTCTATTAGTTTCTTCTTCTTTGAAGAAGCCATTTCACACCTTCTTTGAACGTCTTGGTAGCACCTCACACACGCATGCATGTGTGTGTGTGTGTGTATATATATATATATATATATATATGAGAGGATGTGTTCAGTGGAATTTTCAATTTTAGACAGATTTTCCTTCAGATAAGCCACATTATATTTTACTTAGATTGTCAGATATAATTGTTTTGTAACCTCTTTCTTTTTTTTAATATTCAACCACTTATTTTTTAAATATTTTTCATTTTCTTTGGACAATTGCTTATCCATTCCACATGGAGGCGTAAAGAAAGGACGCCTCCTTGCATATTAACAGGCAAAAGGTGGCAGTGATGTTGACAACACTGTCTTTTAACATAAATTGTTCAGAGGAAGAAAGTATAAATAATGGACTTACATAAAAGAAATAGTGGAATTCCACTCTGTGTGTAAACAAAATGTCTGTGAATGAACAAGAAACGGTTGCTTTCTTTCGTGCATGCCTTACAGAGTGGCAAATACGCAAGCATTCTCAAATCTACATCCCCAGTTACAGAAAGTGAATGCATCTTTGGACGACTTTATCTTAAGAAACTGCAGCCGCACAAATAACCTGAAAGATGTAGTGGAAAGAAACAAATGTATCTCCATCTTGGAAATTTCTTGATGCTGTATATACTGGACTATAAGATGAATGGTTTACGAGGGTATTTGGAGAGTATTTGGCTCACTGCAACTCATCCATATCGAGCTTTGGTAGACGGCCCCCTAGTCATAAAACCAGTGCATTGGATGCAGTGTAATATTTGCATAGTTTTTTCTTCAAATTAAATGTTTATCAAATATACAGGCATGTACACTTGAAGTAAAATTTAGAAAAATATCTGATTTTTTACAAGATGGTAAAGAACCAGATTTTTATAATACCAATTAAAACTTTGAGAATCCAATGGAAAAGAACAGTTATGTTAATGAAAGATTTTGTTAACAAGAATAACTCTTAAGATGAGATGGCGAATGATTTAGATAAATTCTAGAAATAACTAATTTATCAGCAATTCGGGAAAGTGCCTCACTTCTTATAGCTGGTGCCTTCTTCTGTCTTCCTAAAACATTCATTGTTGAGGAAACAAAATCACAGACCCACACACAAGTAATACATAAATAGCCCAATTTGTCAGTAATGCTTGCATTAATTCTTGACCACTGACAATCTCTTCCTTGTTTATTTTCAATGCATTTCTATAGTAAAATCGTTTTCAAAGCATTACTATGGTAAAATAATTTGCAGTGCTTTTCTAGTGTAAAAAGCACTCAAATTAATAATTATATAATAGCCTTATTTTGTCAGTCATGTTTGCATTTATTTTTGACTACTGACAAGTCTTTCTTGATTTTCAATGCATTACCATAGTAAAATAATTTACAATTCATTTCTATAGTAAAACACTGCTACAAAATTATACATATAATAGCCCTATTCTGCCAGTAATGCTTGCCTTAATTCCTGACCTGAGACAATCCCTTCCTGATTTTCAATGTACAACATACAGATTGAGTAACAAATTTTAAGTAAAAAAAACAAACAAAACAATTCTGTGTTTGATCAATTTTTTCCTTACTGCTAGAAATATTTACTTTGTTAGTGCAGAAAATTACTAAAGCTAAATGGAAGGAGATGTAGAGTAGCTGTAAAGTCAGTAATAAGAAAAGCTGAAACCTTGCTTAGTATTTCTGTGAATGCTTTTAGTATTTGCTGTATCACTAAATATGTAATCATTAGAGTTAAAGTTTAGCTGTATTTGTTGAATAAATCCTACCTATGATGTCACAGGTATATAAACAAATAATTGACTTCACCCCCCCCCCAAACACTCAATTACTTTAATTTATCACTTTCTCTGTTGTTTTTTGGGGGGGTCCTTGATATGACTTGATACCTTTCATTGCGCTCTCAATATTCTTAATGGCTACCATGCTGTAACAGATTGCACCAATTGCACCATAACTAAGAAGTAAACAATGGGACAATCCCCCAAATAGCAAAAAGATGACTTCTGTTTAAGACTAATTCATATACATATAAAAGGGTTTATTTTTTTGATGGTTGAAACAGTTGTGTGCTTTCCCACTGGTGAATAATTAGTGTTAGTCCATGTAAAAGCCAGAATAGTGAATGCTGATTTTCAAGGCAGACCTTCCTATGCCAGGCTAAATTGTTGATGACATCGGTTAGTGTTGAAGCCCAGGTAAAAGGTAGTCCCTTAACATTTGGAACATTAGCACAATATAATCTTTGTACCCAACATTTTCCTCTATTTGGCGACACTTAGTATATATCTATACCTTTTAGACATTTCAGATTGAACCCATGTATCTGGATTAATAAAATTTCAGCTGTGGGAAGCACCACTGTATGTCTCCAAATATCATGTGGGATTGTTCTTTAAATGTTTCAGGGATGGAGAGTAAAAAAAGAAAATCAATTATGATTCTGTTGGGTATGGGTTTGGTTGCGGGAATGGTCTTTGGGAATATTAACTGAGATGATTATATTAGCCACACCAAATGTTTGATTTCTGATGAGCAGACAATAACCATGATCATGGTTGGAAGAAAGCACAATGCAAGTGCTGCCAGTGTGGTCAGCTAGGTCACATGGCTATTATCTACTTCCCCAAAAAGGAGATAGCAGTTTTGGTCAAATACAAACAGACTATTCACTAAATGCTGGCAATCCCTCAAATCAAGAGAAACTCATCAAATCTCCGCCAGACTTTGTGAAAGCCTTCGGGATCAGATCAATACTTGAGTGGTGGGCAGAAAAAAAAAGTTGGGATAAAAAAATTGAAAGCAATTTAGCTTCCACTGTGACTTTACCTCCTAAAAACAATGTGTTGATCATGACACTACTTCTGGCCAAAAGACACTACTTCTGGCCAAAAAACAGTTTAAAGTGAAAGCTTTCTTTAACAGATAAAGAAAATAATGTCATAAAGAATTTTGGCCCATCTCTTCATTTATATCCTGCTCCCACATGCCATACCCACCTCCCATTATCTGTCATCATCTCCAATAAAGAAAATGAAATTGTAGAAATCTCCAGACTGCAATGGAAAAAAAATAACTCCAACAAACTCAATCTCCAAAGCAATCATTTTAGATCAAAATTTACGCTTGAAAATATAAATGAATCTAACTAGTATTCTCAAAAGAAAAGGGAGCCTAGATTTGCCATTCTTAATCCCCAATTCAATCTAGAGAAAATTAAAGCCCTATTTTAAGAAGAAGAACCCCCCCCCAAAAAAAAAACAAAAAACAAAAAAAAAACAGGGTGTGAAATTCTTTCAGGAAGATGCTGATACAGAAGAAATCCTAAAATGTGTCCCCGCCCTTTTCTACGTTATAGGGAGTATACAACCACCAACAAATGCCTGAAAGGTACCAGAGTAGAAATAGTAATAAAACAATCTAAGAAGACATCAGTCTTGGTAAAAGCTGCACAATGAAGATATATCTCCAGAAGCAATCAGCTTGGACACTGTGGAACTTGACTTTTGAAAAAGAGATGCCCTGTACAAAGAGATGCCTTGTACAAAGAGACCCTGTTCTACTCCATCCTACTGAGCCTTATAAATCAGATACTTCATGAAT
Source organism: Architeuthis dux (assembly GCA_006491835.1). Taxonomy (NCBI): domain Eukaryota; kingdom Metazoa; phylum Mollusca; class Cephalopoda; order Oegopsida; family Architeuthidae; genus Architeuthis; species Architeuthis dux. The sequence continues at coordinate 5,765,232 of VCCN01006196.1, forward strand.
GTTGTAGTGTATTTGGTAGCCTATTGAAAACATATTTTAGAAGACCATTTTTGGATTACAGTGCACCACCACTTGTTCCAAATGTCTAGCAATTCAGTTAAAGAGGCACTTTACTGCGGTGCTGTCTACTTAGACCATTACTACTATATATGTGTGTTTGTAAACATGTATATGTATATAAATATACATTTGTGTGTGTGTGTATATATATATATATAATTATAGGGATATAAAATTAAATAATGGGGGGGGTGCACCCGTGCGCACATGGTCTGACCCATGCGCACTCTTGGGTAGGCACTCGAAGCTCCTCCTTAAGACCTTAGAAAATCAATCGTTCTCAAAACTGAGAATTCATGTGCTCACTATTGATATTGGGAATTCGCACATCAAAGCGGACCATCGGATTTAAATAGTGCCCATGTTTTATTGTCATGGTAGGGTTAGGTTATTGTCAGTTAGGGTCAGATTCCTTTAAAAAAAATATTGTCAAACTGCACAGCAATAAGAGAAAGAGAAATTCACATTGGCGGTTTCCTACGACAAATGGAAAGTATGGGTCCAGTTTAGTATTATAGTTATATTGTAAATAGAACACCACCTAAAGGCTTTTAAAAATGTTTTTTCTCAAAATTGACAAATTTCTGGAAGGTTTGTAGGTCTAATAGAATGAAAGCACACAAGATTAAAAGAAAAAATTTGTTAATTTTCTGTTGGAGTATTGAACTTGGTCCACCGATTTGATTTTCCATCTTTTTAATCACTCAGCTATTGGTGCTTCCGCTGCTTATTTAAAAAATTTTTTTTAGAAATAAAAAATCTTTAAATATTAGCTAACAAATTTACCTGTAGGGACCTTGCAGGTCAGTGCTAGCTATCCTATGTTAATCCTGGAGTTAAGTTACCATTATACATAAATTTGCAGCCCCTATGTTGCAGCTGTTTCTGTGTCTATAAGTTGCATACACGCAAGCAAACAAACATTTGCCATCTTCATAGTAATGTGTGTGTGTGTATATATACACATGCATATGTACACAAATTATTTTATTGTATATAATTCTGTGAGACATTTCAATATTCTTTGATAGAGTAAAAAAAGATTTCTCAGTGTTACATTCATAATTTGGACAGTACTGACATTATTTAAATTTTTTATGACTACTTTTTACCTTCATCTTAGTTGCTTTTTATTGCGACTTTATGCTGAGACCGGTTACCCTCTGGCAGTCTGCAAATAGTGTTGATCAGAAAATACTTCATCTAATAAAATAAAAAAAAACAGATAAATACTGATATTCTTTTATTCTTTCTTATTTACCATATTTCTCGGCGTCGAAGATGCTTTTTCTGTTGCGAAATAAGCCTAAAATATTTACCCTGTGTCTTACAGGCCAAAGATTACTTTAATTTTATATTTATTCTTACTTTTTCAAAATTTAGCAAGTCTAAATTTGGGTGCGTCCTTGAGGCTGGAGTGTCCTAAATGCCATGCAATACAGTATTTATATAAAATATTTCAATGCATTGAGTTCTGTGGATTTATATCCACAGAAACTCTTTTAAATAGTATTGTTCTAGCATTTTAAGATTATTTAAATTTTCTCTTCAACTGAATTAAAATAAATTCTTTTACACTTTGAAAATTCTTCTTTGAAATAGTCTTTTAAAATCTGTCAAAATATTTTAAAATTAGAATTAAAATAAATTTACTTATTTATTAATTATTTTTATTCAGTTATAATTTTGTTTCTTAACCAAATCATATTCAAATTTCTAATTATTTAAGTGAAAACTCTGAGAATTCATTCTTACTCTATCAAAGAACATTAAAATGCCTCAGAATTATCTACATAAATACTTCAAAATTAAGAGATAACAATCATCTTACAACATCCTGACATGATGCAGCATTTGGAATGTCTTACCTATCTTAAACAGTAAAACTAATAAAGTAGAGTACTATATGTATGTATATGGGTGTATATATGCATTTGGAAAATATAAGTATACATTGTTTTTTAAAATTTTGTTTTAAATTATAAAAATTGTTAACTACTATAAATTCAGTCATTTCTTTAAAAAGAAAGTTCATAAATGTACTTTTTATGAAAAAATCTTAGAAATAAAGAAAATTTTTATAAATTGTCCCCAAATTTGTGTCAGTGGGAGTAAAAATGAGAAAAAGATTTTGAATGTTAATTCATTTTATATTAAAGAATAATTGAGATTAAACCATAATGCATAATTTTAGGGGGGGGGGCTCATAAGTAAATTAAGTGAATTGTTAATTATAATTTATGCATCACTTTGCACTAATGCACTTGGGAAAGACATGAGTTCACTTCTCCTCTTAGCTATGGATAAATAACAGGGCAGTTGAAGACCTTTAGCTATGTAAAAGCAGTCCTACTAAGAGAAGGTTACTCTGACAGAAATCCCTAGTAAAAGATTGGCATGGCGCTAGCAACTCCAACCCATAAAAAATCTGACCTGCTACTGAAACCGCAGATGCAGCCCAATGCTCCACTTACAGGAACCAATGATGATGTTGATGATTTATAAAAAAAATGTTTGTCTTTTGTTACTTTTTCATATTTTCCGTACCTTGAAATTGATATGGTTAATGCATAATAAATAATTATACAACAAAAATTAACTATCAATTATATTTAAAGTATATTGTTAGATAATGTGTAATGATAAATATGCAAGTCATTCTAGAGTGAAATTCACAGCACTGTGACCAGCTTAATACTTGATTTGCTTTGTATAATAGTGGAGAGTTTTTTTTTCATGATAAATATATGTAATCAGAACAAAATTGGTTTTCCCATAATATATATATGAGAACTGCTTGGCTTGTAACTTCTGGGAAGGCAGATGTACTTTTGTAGCGTTCATGAGTGCCTGGAATGTGTTATTTTTGCTCAGGTACAACCTCTATTGTTTTACAATTCTTGATAGCTTACACAACACGTATGCAACACGCACACAACACACATAATCATCATGCAGCACACACGCGCACACACACACACAAAACATATACATGCACAGTAACAGTCTTTATTCTGTTGTAAACAATCTGGTTGGATAATTAACAGATTTATAAATAAACAATATTTCAAAGCAAGTTACCGTATATGCTGGACTATAAGATGAATTGTTTACAATGGTATTTGGAGGACTACTGCTCACTGCCACTCATCCATATCGAGCTCCGATAGACGACTCCCTAGTCATAATACCAGTGCATTATTTTCATAGTAAAACTGGACAAGTTATGTGTACTGTATATGCTGGTATATAAGATGAACATTTAAAATTAAATGTTTATCTTATATCAGCATATTGGGTACACATGACTGCTTATGAATTTGGAGCTGGCTGGCTTTTATTGTAGTACAACTTTGGCACTTTCCTGTGTAGAGTAATGGTTAGCAATCTAGCCTGAGGGACTGTTACTACTTTAGTGAGTTCAATCCTCACTGGGTGCCCCACATTTTGTAGTTTTGAAGCAGACTAAGCTAACTTTAGTAAAGGTGCCTATCTTTATTTTGAAGTACATTTTATTATTTGGCCTATTTTTGATGTTTTAATTTCTCCCCAGAATAATGCAAATAAAAATGTCAATAGTTATAGCAATTGCATTATTTTGAAATAGAATACAATACCAGACCATTTATCTAGCAAGCTTGGGACAGGAGATGACCTGGATTTCTGGACCGAGGCTTAATATATACTTGAAATATAAAAAATGGAATGAATGTGTATTCAACAGATACAAATTAACACACTTGTAAAGCAGGGTCTGTTTGACCTCTATTAATCCACTTAAAATTCTTAAAAATAAAATGAAGTCAACAAAGTATGGAACAAAACTGTTTATAACATATACAAATTAATCCACTTCAAAAACAGGGTCTGTTTAATCAATATTAATCCACTAATCTTTATATGAACACAATTCAACCACTTCGCAAAAATTAAAACAAAGAGTGGCTGGAGTGGCAAACTACTACGAAGCCCGCCAGATTCAAAATTAGCATGTTTCAAAAATAGCCAATTTACAGTTGAAACCGTTACAGGATTCCCCTGCTACCCGAAAGTAGAGCATTTGTATAAAAACCTTTCGTGAGCCGAAATGGCGTAAAACGGAGAAGCAATTTCAATTAATTCATATTGGAAAAAAACTTGAGCGTTCCAAGACCAAAAAATGGTGATGCTGGTATGTTAGGCTGAGTCATCAAGATGGGATGGTGAGAGGTACAGGAGATTTTGGTGTGGGAGAGAGATGAGCATGTGTCTAATGCAGATAAAAATGTCAGGTCAATAGTTTTAGCAATTGAATTATTTTGAAATAGAATATCAATATTTTTACATTTTTGAAAAATATCTGCTTATCTGTATTAAATACAAATGTATGTCTACACAGACACAAACAGTAAAGGTATTTTGATTAAGGTATGTATAGTTATCAACAAAGTACTTTTAGTAAATTTGATATCAGAACATTATGATTTATTTGAATTGCTTAAGTTGACCATAGTTTTCTAGTTATTTTTATTTGTTCTAAAATATATTTCCATTATTGCATATATTATTCAGACTATTGTCATCATTTTTGTTGTTTTTAACGTTTCACCCAATATATTCTTAAGCCTTTCTATATTGTTTAAAGTTTTAAGATGGAGTATTTTCATTATTCCATATACAGGTGAAGCTCCTACTTCGTCCGCTCCTACTTTGGATGACTCATATTCAAAAGTAGGAGTAGACTAAGTAGGAGCTTCACATGTAATTGTTCCTCGATTGGACAAAGTTCCCAGATTGTCCATTTTCTTGGAACCCATCTTGTGCAAAATAGGAGCTTTACCTGTATTACTCAGACTATTGTTTTCATTTTTGTTGTTTTTAATGCAACATTTCAGTTGATACACAATTCACTTTAAAAAAAACTGGGTGATAAATAAGAAGAATTCAAGGAAATGCATTTTTTCTTAAAATACCCTGCTGAAATAGGGGGGGGGGTCTTCTATGCCATCTGATACGGTACTTTAACTTTTCTCGTGTTATCTGAAGTGCTGAGATGAAGTATATTCATTATTCCATGCATTATTCAAACTATTATCGTTCTCTCGGTTATTTTAACACAATGTTTCAGACAGTACATACTCCAGTTTTTCTCATGTGTATACAGTATCTAGTCTTTAGAAAATCACTTAATACTATTTTCTTAACAGAATCAATGGATTGACTGTCAGATTGATTGTTAGTAGTATCAATTTTAGTAGTATTTTAGTACCTTTTATAATCATGACTCAACCCGCCCATGGGCTGGGCCGGACACGGGCCAACGGGCTTACCCGTGCAGGACTCTAATTTCCCACCAGCACCCGTGGTTAGTATTTGAATGCAGATAAGTTTCAAATGCTGATTTTCAAGGCAGGCAGACCCTCTCCACTTAGAAGACCAGCATAGCATAATGTTTCTACTCCTGTTTGTGCCATACTCAGCTAAGCTTAGTTAATAACATGGCAGACAGGTCCTCCCCTCTAGGAAGACTAGCACAACACAATTCTCTGACCTCTATTTCCTGGGTTATGCTATACTAAGCCAAGCTTAACAATATCATAAACAAAAGTTACATTACAAAATATAAAACTACATCAATAATCTCTCAACAGTTGGTTATTACTGATAATTTTTATACTTTGCTAGTTTACCCATGCCATTAAAAGGAAATGACAAACTAATCTAGCAATTGCATTATACTTAAAAAAGAATATCAAGAACATTATGTTGCTCTGCATTTTCTTGTCTATGTCTAACCAGAATGAACCCAGATTTTTACACATTTACTAAAAGAAAAAAATAAATGAGACTACTCTATAATTAGCATTTAAAAGTTATCTCCTTTGACCATTATTACAGCCAAAAAATACACATGGCGTATTATATAATTAGATATGCAATAAATAATATTTTTTATTGGTTGTCCATCTACAGATAATCCACTCAAGTTGTAGTTGTATAGTGTCAGTAAGAGAAGAGTTATGTAGGTCATTAGAATCTGCATTATTTTACATTTAGCAGATTTAAGTAACTGCAGGCAATTTTGGGGGCTTGAAAAATGCAAAGTCACTGTAATGATTTGGATACTTTATATCAGCGTTTCTCAAATTATTTTGGCCGTGACACGGAACACAGTCTCAATGAAGAATTATATTCTGAAATTGTGATGTAAATATATTTGCACTATTTTTTACCTTTAAGATTTTTTAAGCTTTAAAAAAAAAAAAATTTTAATTTGATTTTTTTTCAAACAATCTCCTGACCCGTAGGAGCATTCTGGCAACCCTCATTTGGGTTACAACCATAGGTTTGGGAATCACTGCTTTATATGAACCACAGTTTACAAAAAAGATTGGTAAAGTATGAGGTCATATGTGTTTGTGTTTTGTTGATAGTTTTTTATAGTCAACAACTAGTGAATATTTGTAAGGAGGGGTGTAAAGTTTTATTTAATTTTTATGTAAAAGTGATTTTTAAAAAAAAGTTCTAACTTGTATAAAAGTCTTTTGTTTTTGTTGGAGTTTTAGATGCAGAGGGTGTTATTTGATATAAACCGTTACCTATTTGAGAAAGATTTGTGAAAAACACAGAGTTTTGTAAGTTTTTATTAGTTGGGGTGGGGATGTAGACTTTGGAAACCAATTGTAATTACATTTATGTCCATAT
>VCCN01006196.1:5784727-5814884 GCA_006491835.1 Architeuthis dux
TGTGTGTTGCAATAGTGAACAGTAGTCTAGAGAGATGCCCTTGCAAAACAGGAATCTATCCTAACATACCTGCTTTTATAGGCTATCAAATACACTACATTTATCATCATGTCTAGCAATTTAATCTATTTCTGTTTCCATTCATTTTTCTTCTAGCAAAAAGAAAAGTGCTAGTTTGTAGTTAACTGCTAGAATAATCATGGCTTGGCTTAGTGAACAAAGATTTAGGAAGGTATTCCACGTCTGTTGCAGCTTCTTGGGTGGCCAGTCAGACCTATGTAGGAGAGGCATGCCTTTCCACAATAGTTGCAGGAGAATGTCTGGCAGCCGGGTGAAGCTCTTCTGCTCTTGCTTTAGAGCAAGGGATGTTGCTTGGTAGATCTTGTGTTGCCATGTCTCTCTGTTGTCCACTGACAATGGTTGCTTCCACCAGGAGATGAGGTGTTTTTAAGAAGTCCTTGTATCTCTTCTGTAGGCCCCCACCTTTCTGCTGGCTATAAACTAGTTCTCTGAATAGGAGTCTTTGGTAGATAATAGTCCTTCAACCTCCCAATGTTGCTTGGGTTGCCATTTGGTATTTTTCAAGATGAAAATTGAGCAAATATGGTTCTGAACAAAGCTATTTGGTTCCGAAAATAAAGATTTGGTACTGAAGGAAAATTACAAAAGTTAACAATCCCTTACACATGAATATGATACAACATAAAAACAGGCCTCTCCCATTATAATGTGCTTCATTATAGCGTGATCCAAAATATTAATCTAGCTCCAAAATAGTTAGATTTAGCTCCAAAATAGCTAGATTGAGCACGGCTCGGTTATAACATAGTTTTATCTTTCTTGGACCCCAACAGCCACAGGAGATGCCTGTATACATGAACAATAGATAAAAAATATGTATTTTAATCCATATTTCTTGCAAGATAAGTCTGATGATGAATTTTAAGTTATTTGATTATTTTGGTACTGAAGCTACCTGACAAATTTGGTGAGTCTTTTACCGGATGAAAAAAAATCTAATAAATGATATTGTAATTAAATACTTCAAATAATTGTTATTGATATTTAATAAACTTAGTATATAGCTTTTTGCTGTACAAAGCTAAGCTAAGCCAATAGTGGTACACCGAGTGAGAATTGAACTCCCTACACAAATAAATTGCCTTCAGTACTTCATATATTTAGTAAGCTAAGCTTAGTTCGTCACAAAGCCATAAGCCTAGCTTAATCTGGCACAAGGCTACAATAGTGGGGCACTACGCTAATAAATTGCCTTCAATACTTGATATTTAACAAGCTTAGCTTAGTATGGTCCAAGGCCACAATTATTGAACTTACTCCATGAGCTAACTGATCCGAGAGACCAACTTGCTAATGATAGTGTTATGGTAATTTTTCCTTCAAAGGATTGTTATTAGTAATGTTGAAATCCCTATTTGTGTTAGAACAAATAAAAATTCTACTATTTAGGTTGATGCTGCCAAGCATCCTCAATTGTGCAAATAGGAAAAAACAGTTATTGGAATGATTGTTATTATACGAATGCTTCCTTTCAATATGTGACCTGCAGAAAAAAATTTATCTATATAAAAGCCAGTGTCTGTTGCTTTGTAATGCACAAAACATGTCATGCTGTGTTTTTGTTCAAAGCTAAGGGTGTAGACCAGTTACACCTTTCATATTTTGCATACATAATCCCAAAATGTCTGCATAAAATGGTATAATTCATATGTTGCTTATATCAATTAGGTAGGTACCAAAAACATTTTTGCATACTTAAAACAGGTTTTAGACTGTTTTTAATGTCAATTTTTGTCATCCAAAATTATTTCCATTCCACCATGATTGATGTCTGCTGACAGAAAAGTTTAACCTTTTTAAATAAAAAATGTTCCTAGAAATAGCCTTTATAGAAATATAGGGTTGAATCAAAATTAGTTAATTTAATGATTAATAAAAAAATCACTTATTACTTAAAATATAGCGAAAATTACAAAAGTTTAACTGGATATTGATTGAGAGCCTGCTTAAATTTACGAGCGTTTTATGGGACAGCTGAAGTATGGATGACAAAACATGATATTGCCCACTATGGCAAAAGTATATTCTCTGCATTAAAACACGGCATATGAATATGATGGGTGAGACTCTAGTTTTACTAATATTTATTAAGTTTAGCTTAGTACAGCATAAAGCCCAAAGAAGAAAAATGAGTTGTTTCCTCAATCTTCCGAGTGAGAATGGCCTACCTGCCTGAAAAATCAGCATTTAAGATCTTGGCTTTTACCTGAGCTTGAACTCCTATCTTTGGCACCTGTAGGAAATGCACAACTATCTCAGCCACAACTACTTATTCATGATATTTACTAAACATAGCTTAGTGAGAGCCCGGAGTCGGTGTGAGCGACTACTAAACGAGCGTCCCAAATCGTAAATGTGAATAAAGAAACGAACTTCGTGCGGGGATCGAACCCGCGACCGACTCCGGGCAAATATAGGCTCTCACTAATAAGTGTCATTATAATTATCATATTCTGTCGATTGGATATACAATTATCCATAATTTGATTTCATATATATATATATATATATACACACACACACTGGAGGCCATAATGTTGGTAAAAATATCTACCTTATTTTAAGACTTAATAGGTTACTACTAGTGTAAATAAATGTTTTCATCTGAGGTTTTATTAAAAAGTAACTGAACTTGTTTAAGTGGAAGTGTCCATTGTTTCAAATGGTGAGTAGTGTATATTTATTTATATAGTCCATTATTACAGACATAGAAACAAACAGAAAAAAAATCACGCTGTTCATTATATAGATCATCGGTTCCCAAACTGGGGTCAGCAAAAGTATTACTGGGGGTTGGTCTGTCAGCGAGGTTAAAAATTGCAATGAAATGATATAATGTCATTCATTCCATTGACTTCTCTTTCGTTTCCTGTCCATTTTAGAATGGATATATTTTTCAAAATCAATGTAGTTTCTGAATACTTGTGATGGCTTATTTTTACTATAATCAACATAAGAACTCTTTAGGGATCTGCGCATATTTTTGAAGATCATTAAGGGGTCAGCAGGGAAGTTTGATAACCACTGATGATAGATACTGCCAACTGAGCCTCGGGAGAGAGGGGGGGGCTTGTTGTTATTGGGAAGATGTGATTGTTGTGACTTTATTAAGTTCATATGATCTGATCAGTCAGCTTGTATTGCATGTGATCGTTTCTGTTTACATTGTATTGTGTATAAAGAAATACATGTGCGCTCTTAGTAGTTCTATGATATTGTGATTGATAGCAGATTTAACTTTACAGACTAAGCATTTCATGTTACACTTCATGGTTTTAAATTAAAAGCCTACTTACTATGACTGATACCCTTTAATTGTTGATTCAGCTACTCTTCTTTCTCTGTTCAGCTGTCAAATACTTACACATTTACAATAAAAGCTGAGTTATGTAAATAATCTGCTATTTATTTATTTCATGTGTTTACTTTTCTTTTTTTTACATAAGGTAAATTATAAATTTTGACTAATTTTTCTTTTATCTTTGTTGTTGGTTTTTTTTATCACAAGACTACGACCATTAAGGTAATCAGCGTGAATCGGACATAAAGAAGTACCCTTGATAAGTCTTGAACTCACATTCCATGTCCTTAGAGACCGTCTGACATTGACGTTGCAACAATAAAGATGATTTATTTATTTTTTTATTAGCTGAAGCTTTGTCAACCATTATTAATTTTATTTCTGATCTGCTCTGTTTACTCACTGCTGCAGACCTGTTAAGTTTCAATGTTAAGAATGAGTGAGAATCGTGTACACCCCCACCCCCAAAAGAATTTCTCTGAGCGTGATTATGTATCCAAGATTGGCTACTGAAATTAACTTTTTAGAAAACACGTGAGAATCTTTCATGCGTGTGAGTGAGAATGTATCAAAATGCGTCTCACGCAGAATGGACTTAGGTCTGCTGCTATGGACTGACAGTCTGAGTAGTTGCGATGAAATGCGATTGAATTCAACATAGTAAATCAATATTTTTTCAATAAAAACTCAGTAAGCTATCTACAGAATTTAAAATCTTTTGTGTGCACAATTTCCTTTGTGCACTGGTTGCAAAATGTGTGAGCGCGTGCACACAGCCTAGAGAGGGAACTAAGCTCAGGAAAAGTATCGTTTGGAAGACATACAAAATTATACTTAATGTCGCTACTCACCTAGAGATTATCATAGATACACTAAAGTGTTGTGAGACACAGTTTGCAAAGCTCTTCTTTAGATGAACTTTGTAATTGATCCCTAGGCTAAATGGAAACTGGTAATAAAAATTATTTATACTTGTAATAATACAGTACAATACTGAATAATGTAGTACTGGACCATTTATCTAACAAGCTTGGGACTAGTAGGGGTGACCCAGATTTCTGGATTTCCTGTTTTTGGTGTTTTTATTTTTGTATGAATGTAATGTAAATACACATTTCAAAAACAAATAACTCTGTTTCTATGTAATGGAAGATAATCTTTATATAAAATTTTCCCCAATTCTTCTTTTTAGTGATATAGATTTTATCAAAATTGATTAAACTGTTATACATGTGTGTATGTGTGTGTGTCAATTTTGCAGCAAGTCTGTGGTCATTACTTTAAAGCAGCCCAGTGGAAGCCACCAGATTAAAAACTAGTTAGTTTAGAAAAATAGCTGGGCTTTCTGGAAACTGCATACATGGTCAAATCATACCTGTAGTAGTAGTAGTAGTAGTAGTAGTAGTAGTAGTAATAGTGGACACAATAACAATAAAAAACACAATAATAATAACAATGACAACATCTAGGACTTGCCCCTGCAAACCAATCTGGATATAAAATACAAAACATAAAATTCTCTGGGACTTGGAAATTCAAACAGATCACCTAAGCCAGACCAGATGTACTCTATGTAAACAAGAAGGAAATTTATCAGATAGTGGATTCACTGTTCCAGCATATCGCAGAGTAAAATTAAAAGAAAGTGAAAAACTGGAAAAATATATAGACTTTGTCAGAGAATTGAAAAAAAATAGTGAAACTGTAGTGCCCATCAATATTGGCACACTTGGAACAGTCCGGAAGTGCTCTGCAAGGAGATTGGAAGAACTGGAAATCTATGAAGGAATTGAAAAAACAACCAGACTACGACATAAACTACTATAAATCGGCTAGAATACTGAGGAGAGTGTTTGTGTCTTAAGACTTGCTGACACTTGATCTCCAGTTGAAGCCACCAGATTCTAATGCTGTGAAAATTCATCCGCATATATAGAATGCAATGTGTATCCATATAAATATATATTTATTTTTTTGTATAATACTTTTCAATGAATGCACAGATACTACACTCTGATCTTAAGCAGAGCGCACAGATCGTAGGCAGAAATACTTATCCATATGTAAATGATCCTGTTATTTTCTTGGGTACTATGTTAGTATAATAATAATAATCTAACTTGTATAATTCACAATATGTGTTGGTTGCTTGGTTTGTTCGACTGTCACTGTTGTACGCTTATCTCTCTCTCTCTCTCCCTAGATTTTAAAACCACCCTCTTTAGCACATTCTCTCTCTCTCTCCTCTTATTTTTAAACCACGGGAATTAACTAGTAATAATACTAAGAGTGCTGAACTATTGAGGAGACTTGCTGTCACTTGGTCTCCATTGAAAGCAACCAGATTCTACTGGTGTGAAAACTCATGTAATAGGAATTCAAATATGTGTGAATATCTTGGAACTTAACATCTTAAAACAATATTTCAGTCATTCTGCTTTATTGGTTTTGAAAATTGATTTTTGTTTATTGAGAACAGTTTTGTTCATGCCAGTTTGTATATTCATACGAGTGGGACAAATTTTTGGGTAGAAAGAAGGACCAATAGATTAGGTTATTGAGTGATCTTGTTTTTAGGCTGAAAAAATGGACAATAAATTTCTAGCATCATTAGATAACTGTAGAAATCAACAATGGAGTTGATATCTAGAATCTTATATAACTAAGTTATTACAATGTTATACGTGTAGGCACCATCCTGTAAGGTTATACAGGTACACCACTGATTTTCTGGTACCCTTGGTTCCAGAACCATGCCGGATTATCCATTTTGCTGGACCAACAGAGGTCACATTATAATAATTCAATAATACATCTCTGACCCACTAATTATGCACATCTCAAATCTTTAAAACATTAGGACAGCTAGAAACTTAAATTAAACAAATATTAAATGGTTAAATGCAATATATTACTATAAATGATACAGTTTATTACTATAAATGAAACAGATACAGATATATTATTTAAACAAATACAGTACTGTACTTACACATTTTTTGAAGTACTACCACTCCCAATGTGATAAGTTGTACAATTCTTTTCAAAATTGACAGTTGCATCATAGACTTATGGTGTTTAAGGGGTAGGTAACATCATGGTCACTTAAAGTTGAAGGATTTATAGATGCTGGACTGTATTATTCTTGGTTGTCTTCTTAAACATATCATTGAGGCAAAGTTGTTTCATATGCTTTGACCTTTGTGAGAGCTGCGAGAAATTCAAATGTCATAATTTTGTCAAGATTAAGAGGTGCCGAACCATCAATTGACGTAAAATTGGTGGTCTATCTGTAGTTACTGAGCTAGTTTAGCAGACCATTATAACTGTGTAGTAAGTTCTAGTCTTGCTGGGTGCTCCAAAGTTTGGCCTCATGCCAGACTAAGTTAAGTTTAGAAAATACTGAAGGTCTCACTGTCAAGAAATGGTTAGCAGTCTAGTTTCACAAACCATTACTCCTTATTGAGTTTAATCCTCAGCATACTCCACAATTGTGGCCTTACACCAGACTAAGCTAAGTTTAGTAAATACTGGGTGCCTTGCTATGGAGTAATGGTTAGCAAACTATTCTTGCAGACAATCCTTAACGTGTGCCCCATTACTTTTGGCCTTGTACCAGACTAAGCTTAGTAAATACAGAGTGCCTCACTGGAGTTATGGTTAGCAAGCTTGTCTTGCAGACAATTACTACTGTAGTGAGTTTAATCCTTAATGTGTGTCCTATAATTGTGGGCAGACTAAGCTAAGCTTTATTACCGTTTAGTATTATATGTTACTAGTATAAGAGCAACTACTCATTGTAGTTATATATATTTGAAGTGAAGTACAGTATATAGTTGTGTATAACTCCATCTCATATATAGGTTGTCCTTTGATTTTTGGTTTAGAAATCATTATTACATGCATCATGTATTGGTGGATCCTCAGTTTTTGAAGGTTATGAAACAATTTATGCAAAGATACCTTGTTTGGAAGCAATGGTTAACAAGGTAGTCATCTTACAGACCATTTATACTGTTGTGAGTTTGAACCTACATTGGTGCCCAAGCATCTACACTATATTAAACATATTTCATGAAAATCCCACCTCCAAGTCCTATAAACTGAGGGTTGGTGAGTTTCACTGTGTACCAAAGGAAGAATACTTATGTTTACAGCTCTTTATACTTAAATGCAAACACTTTCAGCAAAAATGTTTTATATTTTCATTCAAGTCAATTTTGATAGAATATTATCCATAGGATGTGCCAGGTAATTGAGATTATTAATTAACCACCCTCAGACTCGAGGACAGCCTCTATGTGGCCTCGGGAGTGACTGCATGCCTAGATCAGGTGGTTCTTGTTCACGATGGTGTATGTAGAGTGACGGAATGTTTTGATGCATTTGTTTAATAAATAATTTCCAATGAATTTCTATAGTAAAATAAGTTCCACTGCATTTCTATTAGAAACAGTTAACCAAAACTGTTAACATAGGTTTCTTCAATTTTTAAGTGGGTCTGGCTGTCTATGTATATGCTGTGCGTACAGGCCACACCAATGGAGCCAAAGGGCTGAAAATTTAAATGTTTACTCCTTATTATGTCTAGAAAAAACGTTTTTGTTGTTGTTTTTTTTGGTTGAAAATTCTACCTCCTAAATAGGTTTTTGGTAGGGAGTTCAGTTTGCAATGTAAGTTTATGCTAAATTGCTCCCTTAGTTTGTGTCTGGCTGTGTTCATGCTTGTTCTTTTTTTAAATTCAGACTTTTTTTGTGATCACTGTACAACAAAATGTGAGAGAAATAACTTATTCATTGATCACCCCCTTTTCCAATTTTGTAATGCTGCCAAAAAATATAATCATGTGACGGTTTCTATTGAATGATTAGTGACATAGCAAATAATAAAAGCATTTACGGGTCTGGTTATATATGTAATCTTTAGAATGAATCAAAGTTTTGCCATATTTGTTTCATAAATCCTAAGAAAAACTAATCCAGAATTTGAAGAATATAGATAAGGCCTGATAATCCTAATTATTAAATTGATTTGAAATAATCAAAAACTAGAGATTAACATTCAATCTTTTTTATGAATTTAAGAGTTAATGTCATTATCAAGGGAAATAACTTTTGATTAAAATTATCTGTTTGACCATTTAGTGAATTTAAAAAAAAAGATTTTCTATTCAATTCACAGAAGAGTTTCATTATTTTTAATTTGGCTCATTCCCAGCAACATGAGCCACACAATTTAATTCTCTGCAACCTGCGTAACACAGATGATTCCATATTTAAAGAGGGGGATACTCTCCAATTCCCTCTCTGCTGAGTTAAGAAATCCACACTGACTTGATTTATACACCTATAAAAAAAGACTGTAAAATGGATTGGCTAAAATGTTGTAGTAACAACAAAAGCAACACAAAGGAGTTCAATGAAAATATGAAATGTCTATCTGGTCTTCACTTATAGATATCAACAAAAACATGGTGTGATATGTTTTGTGTGTGACAAAGCAACAGGCACTGATTTTTATATATAGCGATAGTTTAACCATGCCGTCAAAAAATGACGGTGATATTTAGATAATTTTGCAATTGCATTGTACTTGAACAAGAAAATGAAGAGCCACATAATGTTTTTAATATTTTATGTTCAACCAGAATGAACCCAGATTTTTTAAGCATTTGTAAAAAAAAAATTAATAATTTAGCATTTAATAGTTATCTTCCTTGACAAATGTTACAGACAAAAATATAGACATTGTATTATATAAGTAGATGTATAATTGTTGATATTTGCTTTTATTAGTGTTTGCAGTGGATAAAGGTTTTGTGAGCTACTGGTAAACTAAAATCAGGGACAATTCTTTTTTTTTAACCAGTGGTTTGTATTTGTAAAAGGTCTATTACTTACATGAAGGTCATGCAATATTTTTATGATAATAAATGTTAACTGATCAGTCTGGCCATTGTTCTGCCACGTTATCTGATGGTGGGCTGAAGCTTCTTTGTTGATGTTGTTGTTTGTAAATGTCCTGTTGTATGCTGGGCTGGGTTCCTATAATAAACTTGTAACACAATGGCATGTTTGCAGTAATGTTTCCTAAAAAGGTCAAAGTTGAATTTGTATCAGTAAAAACGCCAGACTTTAAAAAAAAAAACTTTTACTAAGATTCACCCACGACCATATGAAAATAAATAAAAACAGTTCAGATAGATAGAAACACGGAATGCTAAATATTTTTGATGCTGAAAATAAAGCCATTAAATTTTTACTTATGGAATGTTGTTTTTTTTTTAATAGTAAAATAAAGGATGATATAAACAACAATAAAACTGTATTTAATCAAAATATGACCCATTTGAAGCAATAACCCTTTTCCAATGATGCTCTAATAATATGCCATCCCTATAAAATTCTTTAGGTTTAGTGATCATAAATTCAGTAAAAAGTACAAATTATGGTTTCTATTATTATTGAACCTTTTATTACAGATATGAAGTTCAAAATGCTTGAAAAGATGATCTGTAGGAGAAATATCAGGTGAATATGGAGGATGCTGCAATATTTCATAAACCTATTGAACCAAAGATGAACAGTTTGTTGACATTATCAGCAGCTTGAGCAGCATTATGCCCGAATTTGAAATTGTACTTCTTGGGTAGATACCACTGTTAAGGGCTCAAAAACCTCCATTAATTATAAATTATATCTTTAACATTGAATCTTCAACAAAAAATGCAATTAGTAAATCTTTTACTATTATTCTCTATGATGTAAAAACAAACACATTCATATGTAACAAGGCAATAATCCTTCAAACCTTCATTAATATGTTTTTAATCAAACATATTAATGAAGGTTTGAAGGATTATTGCCTTGTTACATACATTGCCACAGACAAAGAATTAAAAATCTTTTTACTCAACCTTACTTGTTTCTGTACAAGTGAACATAGGTCATTAGTGTATGTGAGAACTAACCATGAATGCTTTTGGCTACTTGTTTAGACATTTTCAAGATCCAAGACCTTAATGGTTAGTGTCAAACATATAACAAACTACAGTAGACTTTCACTTATCTGGTCCCATTGGGCCCTGAGGAGTGCCGGATTAGTGAAAATGCTGAATCATCGAAGGATTACCTAATAGCTAACCACCTCATCATACCTTTAAAATATGTAAATGAGTGCAAGTTAAATAATAAGGGAACAGAAACATTAAACCTGGTCCTAATTTACCTCTGCCAACAAAGTTGGTGAGATGTATGTATCTGGTCGCGTCTTTCCATTGTTCTGTCTATCCACACAATATCTCAAAGTTCCCAGTGGATTTCAATTTAATTTTGTGGGGGTGTGGGCAATGGGAAAAGGAAGAAGTGGTTAAATTTTGGGGTGAATCCAGGAATACTTCTTTGATTGAGAGATTTTTTTCCATTTTTTTTCCCATACATTTATGTATACACTCATGACGGTCCAGGCGATATCTCCACAAATTATCAATGAAATTTTGTGGAAGGGTGGGCAATAGGCTGGAAGTGATTGAATTTTGGGGTGGATCCATGCACAATTACTTTCCCTGACAATGGTGTTGGCAGAGGTATGCGCTCTCTGAGTGCTTTCTAGTTCTTCATGAAACACCTTTGCTTGTTCTTTCCCCATATCTACAGACAGTTCAACACCTTCACATACAGAAAGCTTAAAATACTTTATCAACATTTTATCTAGTTCCAAACTTCTTCCCGTCTTTCATTGTTTTTCTCACATACATCTGTTTCTTTGAGCCATTATCAACAAAAAATACAGCAGTTTTTCTTTGTTTCTTTCTACCGTACAGTGTTGAAGAGGCAATGTTGTAACACTTCACACAAGCTTTTCAACGAAAGACCACTGTCCAGTTTTTTTAAGAGTTCAACTTTATCTTTAATCGATAATGTGCAATGGTTTTGCTTCACAGCACAGGATGCACTTCCTTTATAGGGATCGCTTGCCAGTGTTTACAAGTGTATGTTAACAGGTAGACAGATCTAAAGCAACCAAAACCATACACAGCAGGTTGGTGCGGTACCCTGAACATTTGAAATTACACTCAAGGATTAAGTAAAAAATCAGGGGCACACTTCACATGGAAAGTAAAGAAAATTGTTTTAAAAGTTCAAATATGAAAAAAAGTACTACATATTGTATTTCTTTGTGGAAAACACAAAATATTTTATACCAAAAATCGGGGGGGGGGGGGGGGTCATGCTATACTTGAATATATGCAAAAAAATTTTTATACGTTACTAAAATTAAGCACATTTGATGAGAGGTGACAATTCCTTACCCCACCTCCACTAAGAAATATATTTGACTTATGCAGCTAACCAACTGTAAAGATAAAAAGACAAAAACATTTCAGTTTTAAAAATTAATTTGAGCTGTGGATGGGTGAAGTGGTGGTGTCGGGCTAAGGGTTGAAATGAATAACCATAATTTTTGAATAGGTACCACAATATTTCCTTCTTGTGAAACACAATATCCAAAACATAACTAAAATAAATTAAAATAATTAAATTAAAAAATAACTAAATTTAAACGGCTTCAAATTGAGTGCGTCTGTGTTTGTACATTTTGTGCATCCGTAAATTATTTGTGCTCCCATATCCAAAGATTGACAGTATTTAATGACCGGCAGCAGATGCAGAGGGGCCAAATGTATTTTTAAATAAAGTTTCCCTAAATTCATAAAGAAGTAAATTTAAAGCCCAAAATAGCCCATTTAATAAACGTCAATGAAGAAAAAAACGAAACAATAAGTAGCCCAAAATTAAATAGTCAATTATAAAAATGATAAAAATGAGCACTTTATGCTGCCAGACATATCATTTTGTTTACATCTTGAAGTGTGGATGTGTTATTTATGAATTTTGGATTGGAGAATTGCATATTTAACAGTTACACTCTATTTTATATATGTATATATTTTTTTACTCCTCGGTTGTATTGGGGCACACCTAGCTACTTCTTGGGGCACACTGTTTGAGAACCACTGGTCTACTGTATTAACAAAGTGTGTTGACATTTTTTGAATGCTCTGTATTCTGTTCTGTAACCTTCTTTATTATGAGAGTGTTTAATTAACTTTCAGGTAATAACCATGGCTACTGTTAAGCAACACGCATAAACATTTTTCTGGGACACTTTGTGTGTGGCAAATAAGTTTGATTTTATTGGAAAGAGATTCCATATTGGGTTTTTTTCCTTATCAAAATAAAGTTATTTTTCAAAGCAATAATCTAAGTATATAGTTTTTATTATATTATAGGACATTGTTTATTACTGTGAGTTGTTTTTTAAGTTGGTTTCTGACTTTAGGAACTGGATCATTTTTTTAATGAGATTTAAACCCTGTATTCTTGAAATTAAATGTCCAGGTAGTAGTAAATCAAACAAGTTTGGTCTTGTCCATGAACACCTGGTGACCACATTTTAAGTTTAATTGATTCTTCATAACCCACTACATGACATATACCTTTTGTGTATATCTCATTTAAAAATGAACTTAACTACCTTTTAAAAAAGTTTTCAACATCTCAATTGTATTTTATTGTTTTTTATTCTTTATAAAATATAACTTTGACCAGTTTCAGAAATGCTGCAATTGGAGTGTTATTGTTCAAGTTGAACATCTATAATGAACCTTTTCTGTTTGTTTCTTTGTTTCTGTCCATAATACATAAAAGTAAGATAAAATTTATATTATGCTGATAAAAATATCTTCTGCCCACCATTTGAAACAATGAAGTCTTCCACTTAAACAAGTTCAGTCACTTTTTAATAAAACTTCAGATGAAATTGATGAGACATTTATTTACACTATTAAGAGCTTTGAAGTAGTAAAATATTAAGCCTTAAAGTAAGAGAATGCAAAGAAACACACTCAAACTGTGTGTGTGTGTGTGTGTGTGTGTGTGTGTGTGTGTGTATATATATATATATATATATATATTGGAAGCAGCCTATATGCTGCTCTGCTCTAACCATCTGAGCTAACAGCATTCTCATGGAAAGGAAGGAGCTTTGTACTGTACACATCGCCTGCCTCTCTATTTTTACGATATATATTCTAGCAGGTAATCCCTGTGTTGCCCGGGAAAGAAATAACTGCACATTTGACAATACAGAAATAAAACATTGCCCAGATTCTTTAAATACCTAAAATAAAGACAATAACATGTATTCAGTAAAGTTGGTTTCAATTCCTTTAAGATGTTGACAATATTATTGATCCGGTAATCTTAATTCAAGCAGGTAATCCCAGCGGTTCCCCGGGAGAAAATAACTGTCAGACAATAGATGTTGTTGTTCTAGCAGACCCCAGAGTGATATTGAAAAAGGGTGACAAGCTGGGAAGATATCTGGACCTTGCTAGAGAACTTAAAAAAAAAATATGGAATATGCAGGCGACGATTGTACCCAGTGCTTGGAATGGAATGCAAGGAAGAATTGAAATCATCTAGACGATAGCAAGAAAACTGAATTGTGGAGCATTGAGAAGACTTACTGTCTCTTGTGATAGTGATCAAACACTACTGTGATAACTCCACGAGTAAAAAAAAAAAAAAAGAAATGAATAATGGTTGCTGTGAAGTAACTTAAATACCGACCACTGAGACACATGGGGATGATACAACTACCTCTGCCACCATGCAGACTTTTAGACAGATATTTACTAAGCTTTGTCTGGACAAATGGTGGTGGAATAGAGGGAGAAGAAGATTGTGTTGTGCCAATCTTCCAGATGGAGAGGGAGGGCCTACCTGCCTGCCTTCAAAATCTGAAGTGGTAAATATACAACTACCTCAGCCATCAAGCAGGCTCCATTTATATCTGGACACAAACATGTATGTTTTTTCCAGCCATGTTCCTATAAGCAAGATGTAAAAGAATGAATTGTTGATGAAAAGAAAGTTTAATTCCAATTTCGTAGACAAATCTGGTTATTTCACCAAATTTTAAGTTCAGCACATTTTCTGACTTTCATTGAAATGTATCTGTCTTCAGCTGAAAATAAGATTATCACTTTTTCCAGAATATTCCAGATTGATAAGTAGCATTTTCAAAATATTGTTTTCTTTATGTTCAATCAAAGCTTTCTGTTTAAAATAGTGTATGAAAAGTTATTGATTCTTTACTAGTCTCTCTTTCATCTTGTTTCTGTTGCTCTTTATTACACTGGTTGCATTAGATTTAATAAAGTCCTTGAATTTCTTAGATGAAGCATTGTCAATTATTATTAATTTTTGACTTGTATTTCTTTTATCTTATTTCTACTGTCTTTTTACACTAGTAGTATAAGATGTCTTTGTATTTCTTAAATTAAGCATTGAATTAATCATTTTTTGATTCATAATTCTTTCATCTTATTTCTTTTGCATTTTATTGCACTACTAGTATTAAATGTTTAAGTTTTCTGAATTACTTGTGAATTATTATTAGTTTTGGACTGGTATTTCTTTCATATTATCTCTGTTGCTTTATATTTATATTTTTTTCTTTACATTTATACTACAACCATTAAATAAGCAGCATGGATTGGAAATAAAAAATAAGCTTCTAGCAAGATGTGAACTCATGTCTCTTATCTTTCGGAGCTTGTCTTACTGTGACAGTACCTTACCAATTAAGCTACAAAAGCTTAACTGCAAACTTCATTTAGTTTAACCATATAGCTATATTCTTTGCTTCTCCAAACACTATACTGTTATCTTATTTGTTTACTCTAGCATTATTAGATGTAACAGTTCTAAATTGTTCGAAGATGAAGTATCGTCATTATGAATTTTTGTCTAGTCTTTTTTGCATCTTAATTTCCGTTGCTCGTTTACACCTTGTAAGAGACGCAATAGTCTCAAGTTGTTCAAATTAGATGAAGCATTGTCATTATTATGAATTTTTGACTTTTTGATTTTTTCATTTTATTTCTGTTGCATTTTATCATAACTCCCAGGTCATTATTCTATGACCGTTGAATAAGTGGAATGGATAAAAAATAAAGAATAAGCCTCCAGCGAGATTTGAACTCACAAAATGAAGGCCTTACTTAAGCCAATATTTAACCTTTACTTTTGTCGAGGACCAGTATTTCCTATTCCGTTCTAAATTTCTAAACATTGTTCCTATCCAAAAATAATTTAATATTGCCCATTCTCTCAGAATTATTTTTTTTTCTTTTTCCTTTTATATTTTGGGTTGTCTAAATTTTGTTACTCTGTTTGAACTCTGTGTTTTCCAATGGATTAGGAAAACATCCTGTTGCCTACTTTGAGATGAGGCCCTTCCTTCAACTTATTTTTAGCCTTTATTATAGTTGACAACCAATATTTCCTCAACATTTCCTTCTCATTTTCATAAACATTAATCTTACCCCCAAATAATTTAGTGTGATTGTTCTTCCTTCTCTGTATTTTTATTATTTATTCCTATTCCAGTCATTTTGGCACCACCTCTCCTCTCACAGTTTTCAAGTTATCAATGCTAAATGGTGTGTCTTAATGCTGTGTATTGCATTTACATACAGTTTTGAAAAAAAGTTCCGTTTATAATGTAACTATAATGCTAAACCAAACCCTTACTTTCTGCCATTCATAGAGTTTCATAGTATTTGGTTACTTCCCTAGTGAAAGTTGTAAAATTCTTTTCACTAGTAATCTTTTGTGATTTCATTAATCACACTTGCAGTTCCTTCAGGTAATCTCCCAGCAAAAAAGAAGGAAAAGATTTTGCATTTCTAAATTGTGATTTTAAAAAATCACAACTTAGAAATACAAAATCTTTTCCTTCTTTTTTCTCTTCTTTCCTTTTTGACAGTTATTATTAAGTCTTGTGTTTTCCAATAAAATACCAGAAAAAAAATTATCCTGCATTTTATATGTAAAAGGGAAGCTCTTCCAATATTTTGTGTTTACTAGTATAGACTACAATGTTTAACAGCATAAAAAAATGGAATCCGTGGACTGTGTTCAAATTCTGGCTGAGGTAGTTTGTTCACTTAGTAATACTCCCCTTGGCAAAGGCATGAATAAACATCTCCCAATAGTTCAGGTCAGGGATTACTCCCTGCTACCTGTACCATGTAACCCTGTACAATCTATTGCATGTTACTAGGAGAGGAGATCGGTACCTACAAGTAACCCCCATTGCCCCATGAAATGCCAAAAAAAACCTTTGGGTGTATTTAAGACTGCCATCTTTTGTTGAGAATATGAGTAATCTCGGTTATTTATCTATAATAACAGAGAAAGTTTGTTTGTCTTGAAACAACGTCAACATTTCTCAACGAATCTTTACCAATTTTGTCACAGAGGTTCAGACCCCAGAATAATGCATGAACAGAGAAAACCCGGGTTTGGGCTAGATATTTTTAGATGTTTCTCATCTAGATTTAATTGTTTTGGGTTGTGTCTAGATGTCAGGAATTGGTATTTAGATTATTTTCTCAAATTTACATGTAAAAGTGATCTTTTGAGTTTGGTTTACATCACTCTGACTTGGTGAAACCATTGCCGAAACTTACATATGGAAGGAGGATACTTTTGCACATACGTGATATTTCTTTTTATTACAGTTTTATCCAAATTCTAACGTCCGGGCTCTAATAAAAAAAACTTCTCACAGTCAATATTAACTAATACTATATCAAATCTAATAAGAAATAATTTCAGAGTCATTTTATTTTTTATTGCTATCTCTATTTCATAGAGATCTCTTTTTTAACTGATTCTACTGGGCAGTGCTGGGATTCCCCGCTAGTTGTTGATAAACTAAAGCTGCACTAAAAGTGACCACCTCATGATTTAAAATATTATTAGCAAGAATTTCAGTGAAATACTCAGTTGCAAGCCAGTTTTTTAATTATCTACTTATATAATACTCCACATGATTTTCTATATTTGTGTCTGTAATATTTGTCATGGGTGATAACTATTAAATACTAATTATAAAGTAGTCTCCCTTAAAAAAATCAGAGTTCATTCTGGTTGAACATAAACAAGAAAATCAGAACATAATGTTTTTTATAATTTATAAGTACAATGCAATTGCAAAATTATTTAAATACTATTGTCATTTTTGATGGTATGGGTAAACTAGTTTTAGAAAAATACATGCTACGTTCAAGTTTAGAAAAGGCCCAGTAGATGTAGCCAATAAGATGCAACATATTGATGCCTAGAAAATGTATGTCATGTGACAGGCAAACAAACTTTTTTTTATGCATTGTGAATTGAAAACATTTTCCATGAAACAAATCAATAATATTTAGAAAAAGGAAACACCTGCTCACTTATTACTTTAACCTACTTTCCCCACCTGGCTATTTTACCTAACAAAGATGTTGATTACAAACTGTATATAAATACAGTGCAAGTAAATATTCTCAACACTGACTTGACCTTTATTTTCTGACTGAGTTTTCGAGATGAAGTGTTATTATATTATGATTCTTTCAGACTTATATTCTAACCTTGGTTGTTTTGGTCACTGTATTTTCGGGCCTTCTTCAGGTGTTTGTCATATCTGATAACATTCAGGAAGTTATTTAGAGCATTTTATTTCATCCAGAGTAGTGTATATTATTCTTATCCCTTACCTTTTGTCACATCCAGTGTGCTTTCTATAGATTTTGGGCTTTGTATTGGATAACATAAAAAAATTGTTTGGTTTATTAAGTGAAATAAAAGACAAATTTTGAAGTTTTTGGCATTAACTTTATTGAACAACATATTCACCATTTTTGTTCTTCTATTTTCTGTCATCTCTCAGGAAACTTATTATTTCCATTCCCTAGAACATTTTATCTTTTCTCTGCAAAGAACTGCTCTAGTTGCCTTTTGCAGTCTTCCAGGGAATTGAAATTCTTTTCATTGAGAAAATTCTGTAAAGTCGAATAAATGGTAATCCAAAGGTGCAATATCTGGTAAATATGGCAGATGAGTGAAAACTTCCCAGCCAAGATATAACAATTTTCACCATGTAACCAAAGAAACTTGCACTCATTATGCTGGGGGAATATTAAAGCCCTTTTTACTAAGTAATTCTGGATGCTTTTCATTGATTGCTGGTTTTAATTGGTCTAATTGGGAGCAGTACTTGTTCAAATCGTTTGGTTCTCCACAAAGAGCTCATAGTAGAGGACTCCCTTTCAATCCCACCTTATACACAGCATTACCCCCTTGTAATGTATCCACTTTTCATCGCCTGTCACAATTTGTTTAAAAAATACAACATTTTCTTTATGAAGTGAATTGCACATGGAACTGTCTTGTACAGTTTTTTTGCATAATTTATGTGGAAGCCAAATACCAAAGCGACTAACATAACCAAGCCAAATGATTTTCAATATTTTGAGTATGTGGGCTATCTCCTGCATTGTTTAACGTTGATTATTCTCAAATTATGTCTTGATTTGATCGCTATCAACCTCAACTGGTCTACCTGACCATGAAGCATTGAAATATCCAGCAGGAAACTTAACAAACCACTTTTAACATATTCAATCATTCACAGTACCTTCTCTATAAACTGCTCAAATCTTTTTTTGCATTTGAGTTGCAGTTTTACCTTTTTTTTAAATTTAATAAAAAAGCATATTATGCTTTTTAAAAATTTTTGCTTCCATCTTCAATGTTCAAGTCAAAAAACAAAAATAAGCCAATTTTGACAAAATTTAAAAAAATGCACACTGATATGACAGCTGTCAGAATATAATCAAAAGCAATCGTTTTTAATGCAGTTAGTTAAGACTAAACACTCCTAAAACCATCTAACCATGGCCAACCCAACAATTATAACCTTTCTCCTTGTTTTGTTGCTGATGTTACAGGTGACCAAAAAAGTTCATGTGGTTTTTAATGTTCTCTTTTTTTTATCAGCCAGTCAGTAAGCATTTTTGGCATCATGAAACCTACACATGTCATTTACTATCTACCTATTCAAAAACTAAGCTTGAGTGGGGGGAAATTTGATGTTTCAGTTGAATTTTGTAATTTCTTTTTACCTAAAATTTGTTTTAGCAATTTGTTTTTGGCACTCAGTCTGTATCTTGTGCTTTGAAAATCAGGAAAAAATGGAATTGCCAGTGGTCAAGGATTAATGCAGTTATTATAGATGAAAATAGAGCTATTATATGTTTAATGTAAATGTGTTGCTAATGATTTCACTGTAGAAATACATTGAAAATCAAAGAAAGGGATTGTCAATGGTCAGGAAATAATGCAAGCATTACTGATAAAATAGGGCTATTATGTTTAACATAAAAATAATTTTACTATAGAAATGCATTGCAAATTGTTTTCATGATAGAAATGAATTGTAAATTAAGAAAAAAGGTATTGTCAGTGGTCAGGAATTAAGGCAAGCATTATTGACAGAATAGGACTATTATATGTATAATTATTAACATATTAATTTATGAACAGAACAAATAAATATTAACACAAATACACATTGTATTTGATGGTATATAACGCCCCCCCCCCAAAAAAAAAAAAAACAAAAAAAAACTGGCTAAAAGGCAAATGTAACCATCGTTGTCCAGCCTCACATTGGTCAGAACTTTAGGAGGAGTTTAAAAACTGGGTGATAAATGAGAAGAATTTAGTGAAATACGTTTTTTTCTTAATATTCCCTGCTGAAATAAGGAGGGGGGGGTCCTATCTGCCATCAAATACAGTAATCTTTTATGCATTTTCAGTACCTAAATATTTATTTCTAGATTGATATTTGTTTAATGGAACTTTAACGAATGAATGTGCTCATTCTTATAATAAATTATTCCTTCCTCTTAGAGTTCTAGAGCAGTGGTTCCCAACCTTTTCATTACCAAGGACCCCTTTTATTTAAATGAATTTTCCCATGGACCCCAGGTTTTTAAAAGATCTACCTACTAAACAAGCTCACTGACCCCCAGTAATACCTTTGTGGACCCTCAGAGGTCTGCAGACCTATGGTTGGGAACCTCAGATCTAGAAGTTAATGAGATGTCATACTGGACCAGAGCTAGTAGTACTGGGTTACATGGTCCCAGCATCTGGGAAGGATCCCTGATCTGACTGAATTCCATGGTGGAAGGGGTGCATGCTTGACTGGGGCTTGTCCTACATGGCATTTCAGTAGGCATGAGGAGTTACTCAGCAGTGCTCATCTTCTTTCCAAGTATCAAGTAACGGGTAGTATTAGGTTACATGGTACCAGTTGCTCAGAAGAATCCCTTACTTGATTGCAAACTGTCAACCATTGTGGCTTGCCAGTGACAAGACAATGGTCAATATGTAGGTAGAGTTGAACTCATGCCTTTCTTAAATGTAATAGTGATATAAATAATTTTGACTGAAATTTAAACTAGATTGTTATTAATGTCTTGTACTTTCTGCTATTTATAGTCATCACATTATATCTGGAAGACTTATAGGTACTTACTATGCTTTGCTTAGTCTGGAACAAGGCCACAGGTGGTGAGCACTTAGCGAGGATCGAACTCACTACAGAAGAAAGGATTTGCAATACTAGGTATTTACTAAGCTTAGTGCCAGACTAAGTGAGGATTGAACTCATGGCTGTAGTAACAATCTTTGAAACTAGGTTGCTAACCACTGCTCCAGGTAGTGTCCCATAATAATTGTTACATTTGCATGTACACTTAGTGTATGAAATGTAACAACTATTATTGGACAGAGGTAGTATGATTTGAGACATTTAAGTACTGAGTTCTTTCAAGGTTGTTCTTTTTATGAGTATCTTTTCAAGGCTAAAATCTTATAAAAGCCGTTGTCACTTTTTTGTGTGTTTGTTGGTTGTCTGTCAAGCTAAAAATATATATTTGTGTAATTTATCCATATGTAAATAATCCTGTCATTTTTGACCAGTACTATGCGGTACTATGCTACTTTTAAAATAAAATGTTTATATTTCACTTGAATGGAGATTAAATTTTGTGATGTTTATAATGCATTCAACAAATTTGAAGAATCAAGAAGAACAGCATTGAATAACTTATATTCATGTTGCTACAAATTCCCAAATGAAGAAAATTTATCTCAAATAACAGGCATTGTTTATTTCCTTGGTGTAACATTGATCCACATAAAGAGAAAATGACACAGATATTTCTGTCATTGATAAGTCAAGATATTCTAATTTTAATCAAAGAATTTATGAATGTTTGATAAGAAGCACAATTTTCCTTATGATGTTTGCAATATGATAGGAGACAACCTTTTATTGATTTAGTGTTAACATGAAATGTTTTGGCTGGATGCTAAATCTCAGACGAGCAGTCTAAGTTGAGTTTATAGATTATTGTTGAAGCAGACAGCCACTAGGAATATCCTGGGCTGTCTATGGAGAATTCAAAGGAAGGGGAGGAAACAGAATACTTGAGAATCTGATACATTGTAAATTGATATTTTGCTGTAATTAAAAATGATAAATTAGAATTGCACAAAATATTTCCAGAATCTTTCCTGTTTAATAGCTACTTAATAATAATAATAATTACTAATAATACTTCAATAACATTTAATAATAGTACTTTAATGATAATAATACAGGTATACATTGAATAGTGTGGTTAATTCGTTCCAAAATTTTCCGTACTGTACACTGTTCAAGGTCTTATTATAATTTAATGTTTTTTCAGATTATACTTTGTTACATCATTTGTACAGTAATACCGTAACCATACTACACCAAAACTGCACTATTACAGGTATCGCTGTACTTTAATAAGAATGATAATACTTTAATAATATTTAATGAGGTTAAGATTTTGATATTATTTGTGTAGATCTGTCCACTTTAGCAGTATATTCACATTGTAAATCGATCATCTGCTCTCAGAAAGATGGGCACAAAGTAAGGTGCCTGTTTTGCATTATACATAGATTGTAAATCAAACCCCCACTTTAAAGCCAATTCACTCACTTCCACTTGAGTTAATATTTTCAAAAATGAAAGATTTCTGGAAGAAATAAAGGCCAGATTCATTCAAAGCAGATCAGTTTACATAGGTTAAATACATTTTGTTTAACCTTTAATAATAATACTTTAATAACATAATAATATTATTTAATGATAATACTTTAATAACATCTTTTCACTTACTTATCATGAACATTATTCATATTACAGATTTTTGACTTGGGTAAAGTCAAAATGATTGATATTTTATAACTTCATTGTGATTTAGATTTTATGTGAGATGATACATGAATGTTTAAATTCATCTTTGTTGTTTTTATCTGAGATTTTAGGATGAGTTGTTAATATTCAATGAAATATTTGGACTATCCTGATTTTTGTTTTTGTCGCAGATATTGATATCTCCAATGAATTTTGTTTTTAGTAAACTTGTATTCTTTGTTGATATTATCAGATATTTTGGGATGAGGTGTTAATATTCAATGAATTCTTTTGGACTATCCTTGACTTTGTTGTTTTTTTTATTTCATGATGCTTAGATCTGTTAATTCTCAGACATTTCTTTTTAGTAAACTTATCTTTGTTGTTTTTGTTTGAAATTTTGGGATGTGGTGTTGTTAATATTCAATGAATTTTTTATTATATATGGCATAACCAGGGAGCTTATTATCTGCCCTTGAATTGGTGTTTAAGAACATACAAGAATATACAAGACCAGAGAATAGGTGGTATTTACAACTGGCAGCAAGTGTAGTTCAAGCATGGCGTCTTCTTTGAAATGGCCGCCTAAATTGGAAAACAAATCCAGTTACGAAAGATGGAAGCGGGATATAGGGATATGGAGTGATCTCACTGATATACCAAAAAACAAGCAAGCATCTGCTATACATTTGTCTTTCTCCAGGAGAGCTAAAGCAGCATCATCAGAGATGAGTGTGGAAGATATAAAAGAGGAAGACAGTGTTAATATTTACTAGAAAAGCTTGATGGCTTGTTTTTACCAGATCAAAGTAGGAGTCGGTTCTCTGCCTTTCATAATTTATACAATTTATGGAGATTAGAGGATACCAATATTATTGACTTCATAAGCAACTTTGAGCACATGTATTTCAAATTTAAGAATGAAGAAATGCAATTGCCCAATCCCATCATGACATTCATCTTGTTGGTCTCGTGTAGATTGTCAGAGAGCGATGTTCATTTGGTAATGTCTACCATCAATGAGGTAACTTACGGCAATATGAAGGCCATTTTAAAGCGCTTTTTTGGCTCTTGGATTAGTGTACCATCTTCTGCCAATCTATCAACAACTTCAAATGTGGAACAAAATTTAATGAAACAGTCTCTATCGATTTAAAGGTACGGGGGAAATTGTATTTTCTAGTTATTGTTGATCTGGCTACCAAATTTTGTACGGCAACTGTGATTTGTGACAAACAATTCAAAAAATAATTAAAGCCTTTTCAGGCCCCCAAAAAGTTGTTGTCGGACAATGGTTGAGAATTCAAAAACACTGAGATGCTTCGGTTAAATGAAACATTTAATATAAAAATAATGACCACGGCAGCTGAAAGTCCCTGGAGTAATGGTGTTTGAGAATGACTAAATGCTGGAATTGGTGATATGGTTAGTAAGATACTTGCTGATACTTTGTGTGATATTGATGCTGCACTTTCTTGGACCATGTTTGCTTGTAATGCTTTGTCAAATTGCTCTGGATTTTCACCTAACCAGTTAGTTTATGGATTCAATCCTGCTGTTCCAAATGTCTTTCAAAGCCATCTCCCTGCTTTGGAGCAAGTTTCTTCGTCAATCATGATGAGAGATAATTTGAATGCAATGTATGTAGTGAGACAAAAATTTCTTCGTTGTGAATCCAGGGAGAAAATAAGGCTGAGACTTTGACAAATGGCGATGAGCGATCCAAACATTAATCATGATTCCTATGTTAAATCTGTCTCAAGTGGTGTTTCAAATTGTAATTCTACAGAGGATGATGACAACATTTCTGAAGAAATTGCAGTTAATGATGTAGGTGGAGAGGAAGCTATAGTTTCTCATGAAAATGAATCTAACACTCATAGTGGGACAAATAAAATCAGAGTAGATCAGCGAATACAAGGTGTGAATTCTGATACTGGTGAGTTGGTGTCTGGTAAAATTATAAGCAGAGCAGGAAAATCAACTGGAAAATATAGCAATTGCTACAATATTCAGCATGACTCTGATGGTTGGATTAATTTAAATGATCTAAATGACAGGTCTTTTGTTTCTGATGATGTGGAAAGGGTTGTCATGTTCAACTCAGATGATATATGCTCAGCTAAGGAAGATGAAATGAAGAACTGGCAGGACAATGATGTATAGGAGGAGGTGGAGGATACAGGACAGCAAGTGATAAGTGTGCATTGGGTGGTAATGGAGAATATTAAGGATAGCAAGACTCACAAAAGCAAGATTAGTCGTATGTGGATTCAAAGAGGATACATTATGTTCGAGAAAGGATTCTCCCAACTTAGATGGAATTAGTACATTTGACCACATGTTTAGCTGCTTCTAAACAATGGCAGGTCCACACAATGGATGTAAAAGCAGCTTCCACATCCCATAATTCATTCCAGCAAATTGTTCAACAACAGACTCGAAACTGGACAAATATTTCCATGTGTAAAAGGACAGAAAATAATCTGTTGAAATATTGTGGGAGGAAAAGAAACAAAAGATGAGGATGTTTTTTAACGATTTTCCTACCTTTTTCTTTCCGCTGTTTAGATACATTTGTCATCACATGTTAGAAGCATAATGAGTAGAGTTTAACAATATTGAACCTGCTTGGATTAACTGTTTAATTTCACTCCACAGTGAAAGTCTAACTATATAGACAAGAAGTAGCCTCCGACAAGATTTGAACTTGCATCCAGTATGCTTAGGAACTACACTGAGATGGACTGCGCTTTACCAGTTAGGCCACAGAAACCCATCAGCAGATGTGATTCCGATTTAGTCATATAGCTACATTTATCCTTATCCAATTTTCTTTACATTGTATTGTTTGTTTACACCTAGTAGATGTAATCAATTTTCTTGAGTTTTTGAAAGTTCTTAGATGGAGCATTTTCATTATTAATTTTTTAGTAGTTTTTCTTTTCATATTTCTTTTTGTGTTTTATTGCAACGCTCAGATCGTTTTACATACTATGACTGTTAATTAGTATGGATCAGAAATAATGAAGTAGCCTCTGACGAAGGGATGCAAGTTCAAATTTTGTTGGAGTCTACTTCTTTATTCCAAGTCATGTTGAATACTTAATGGTTGCAGAATGTGAAAACAACCTAAGTGTTGCAAAAAATAAAAAAAAATAAGCAATGATAAAGATGAAAAGAAAAGCTAGTCAAAATTAATAATGATGGAAAATCATTTTCTAATATCACCAACATCTCTTTTTGTCACACTGATGCTGTAGAATTTTGAGAAAATTTGAATTTACATTCCATATCCTTTGTAGCCTGTCTGACATGGATAGCACCTCACCTCTGTCTAAATTTTTGAGATGAGGAATCATCTGAAGAAGACTGTTAGGTACAATGGCAGAAGCGTTGTGTGAAAAAGAGCAACTAACAGTCCGAAAATATCATTGTATAGCATCATACCTCATTTAAGACCTCATATATTTTTTTAAATATTTAGCAAGAACTATTAATAAATCAGTCTTATTTTAAACATTTCTTTAAATAAGCTTTTGATTTATGTATTCTTTTACATTTATCAATTGTAGAAGTTTTATTCCAGAATGAAACTAGCTATTACATTGGCCATATTTTCACTCTAATCGGATTAATTTTTCATTCTGATTAAACCAGAAGTTTTGTCCCTAATTGATTTTATCCTTTTTAATTTATTTATCAATAATCTGTAATCTGATTAACAGTGAAGGCTTATTTTGAGAGTAATAATTATATTTGAAGCTTGTTACGGAAAGCAATTTTATTTAAGATCTGAGGTATGTATGTATATATGTAATATGTATATATGTATATATGTATTCCTATTTATCTTACTTCTCTTCTTATATATTTATAAATTAATAGATATATTATAGAGAATCTTATTTATGAAAAACACAAAATTCAAAGCATTTCTTTAAAGAACACTTATTGTATGATTTGTCCACATAATGAACATTGTATATTTTAATCATTACTTTTAAAAATTCCTCCCCCAAACCAGGCCTTTTTTGATTTTTCTAGCTGCTATTTGTACTGTTAGTTGTAACTCAGTATTTTATTTTAATTTTACATGTCATCACAATTGTAATTTACCTGTCATCACAAATGTATTTTACCTGTCACCTGAAAGGTTTTTTACCTGTCATCACAAATTCAGATCTTTTTTAGCGATCATAGCACAAAGGCGAGAGAAGTAAATTATTCATTGATCACCCCCAACACAGCATATATGGGTGGCAGTGATTTATAATTTCCCCATGGCATGCTAGTTTTATCTATCATCTGAAGAGTGCACAAGGAAATGCAGAGCAACAAAATGTTTTTGATATTTTTAAAGTACAATATAATTGCCAAATTATTTAAATATTGCCAGCATTTTTGATGGCATGGACTCCATTTAAATGTACAATTTTGCTGATAAATATATCTCCTATCCACCATTTGAAACAATGGAGTCTTCCACTTGAACAAATTCAATCACATCTTAATAGAACCTCAGATGAAATTGATAAGATGCAAACATTTATTTATACTATTAACAGCTTTGAAGTAGTGAACTATAAAATTTCAAAGTAAGAGATTGTGAAAAAATTGGCGAACTCCACAGAAACATGAGTAGATATTTTTACCAAATTCATTATGGCTTCCAGTATATATGTTAGGGCGTATCAAAGATTAAAAACCGAAGGATGTTTTATGACGTAGGGTTCAACAATGGAGCCCAAGGTAAACTTAAAAAACACTGTCATTTTCCTTGGCGCATTTTGCTCTTGTTTTGCGTATGCCACACCATGTGGAATCCTGAACCTAGACACTGAAAATCGCTTAACTTTTGAAGTAAACAACATACAGAAACAAATGAACACATTTTTATATACAATTATGACCCAAGTGATTCATAAAAATTTTCAGGAGAAAAACAGCAAAAAAAGAAAATGTTAAGAAATCCGATATGTTTTCATATATACACTAGATATCAACTGTTTGTGCTATAATCTTTTTCTCTTAATCTGTGAAGTGTCTATTGTAAGATTCTGCCAGATAACAGGCTGAAATAATGTTTGGTAGGGTTAATTTTAACCCTATATTACTCGTATTGTGAACCCAAGCATGGACACCAAAAAGATAGAAATTTGTATAACGTTTGAAGTAAACAACAAACAAAGACAAATGACCACGTTTTTCCATATATAGTTTTGACCCAAGAAATTCATAAAAATGGTTAATATTAAGATTCAAACACATCTTTACTCTTTCAGGGCAAAAATCGCAAAAGAAAAGCAAACAAATGTGAGAAATCCTATATGTTTTCATATATAAACTAGATACTGACTGTTTGTCCTGTAATCTTCTCTGTTGGAACACTAAGAAGTCCAAAACCTTTTTTCTGACAAATAACTTTTCTGTCTTTTCTGTCCTAGATTACTTTCATCATAGTTGGTATCAAGTAAAAAAAAAAATTTTTTAAAAAACAAAAAAAAATGGAATTTACACATCCAGTATGTTTTGAGACACAAAATTCACAGTGTGTTTAGAACAAATAGACAGAAATGTTCTCAGAAAGAGCAATTCCTTCTACACTACTTGAGGAACATGTGACTCTTGTTGGTCAACCCAGAAATGTCTACCTCGGTCACATGACACCGGAAGTGAAAGATGAGCGATTTGGGATTTCCTCGTTAGAAACAATTTTGATTCAAAAATTCATGTTATTGCTGCCAACTCTACACCTATGAATACTGGTTGCGAAGGTGACATTATTCATTTCCTTGAAGCCAAATTAAATCACAGAGTGCTTATTAATATTTGTAAATTGCATACTAACAAACTTCCTTTGCACGATCATATTCAAGAAATAAATATTCCAACTTTTTCTAACAAATCCTGTGTTGGTATATTAGGAACAGCAATTTGTGCAATTTGCCAGCATTTTTGAAAAAACTTGATTTCGATCCATATCTCAAACACATCAATAACTCCTGCATAGAGCTTCATCAACATCATCCACGATCTCAATAATGATCAAAATTATGGATACAGAATGGTGAAGATGATAATTGGGAAAGAAATCGAAAAAATTCTACTGAGTTTGAAACCAGGCCCAGTCAGCCACTCATTTTGGCTCACAACTGCAAACTGGTTAATGTGTCTGTATATAAGTAAACACAATTTTATCGGTGCTATAAAAAAGGGTCTTCTTATGATGGTGAAACATTGCTTTATGCTACTACCCAATGTAGTTGGATATCAAATGCAAACCATCAATTTTGAATGATCCCCGCTACATTTTCAAAGAGATGAAAATTGTTTGAGATATTCTACCAAAGGAAACTCGTGAAGAGATACATCAACCATGGAGCCTGGCAGGCTCTCTCAGAAAACCTTCTCCTTTCACTTCTCTCCAGTGAAGATGAGGCAGAAAAGACGATTTGCATAGTGTCGTTTTTTTCATTTTTCAAGAGAAATTGACTTTTCTTTACTTTGTTCTGTTTCATACATTAAAAAGATATTCAATTGACAGCTACGGAATGTGTTATTAACCATTGTAAATACATTTTATTGTTTATTAAATAAAGAAAATTGCTCTCTTGTTTTTCCTTTCTGGTTGCGTTGTACTGGTTTGCAAAGGTGTAATATATGGTTGAAATAAACCCCATTGAACATTATTTCAGCCTGTTACCTAGCAGAATCTTAAAATAAAGACTTAAAAGATTAAGAAAAAAATGATTACGGGACAAACAGTTTATATCAAGTGTATATAAGAAAATATATCTTCGGATTTCTCAACATTTTTTGCGTTTTTTGCTGTTTTTGTCCTGAAATAGAGTCAAGATGTGTTTGAATCTTAATAATAACTATATTTTATGAATGTTGAATATGAAAGTTATGCAATGTTTGGTTTCCGGGTTCATGATCACACAAGGTGTAGCATATACAAAACAAAAGTGCGAAATGCGCCAAGGAAGAGGACGATCAGTGTTTTTTTTAAGTTTACCTTGGTCTTTGTTGTTGCCCATACGTCATAAAATGTCCTTCGGTTTTTCAATTTCTGAA
The DNA here is from genome assembly GCA_006491835.1 of Architeuthis dux. NCBI lineage: Eukaryota > Metazoa > Mollusca > Cephalopoda > Oegopsida > Architeuthidae > Architeuthis > Architeuthis dux. Next base: position 5,814,336 of record VCCN01006196.1, read on the forward strand.
AAGAATTTTCTATACACCCTAATAAATATAGTTTCTTTTCTAAAAAAAAAAGAAAAAAAAAAAATCTCATTGAAATTCAAATATATATATCTGAATTTTTCATAATAGTACTTGGTTATGTATTTTAGTACAATAAGGAAGCTTCTGCCTCAGGGGAGGGGTCCCCAGTCCCCAGGATACAATTTTCTTTTGTTTTTCTGTGATTCTTTACATGCCATAAACATAGTTACTGTTGTAAAACTTATTAATAATCCATATTATTTATAAACTCAGCTTTATAATAATCTATAGTTGTCTGGCTTCTTTAATTTCCTTTATATTCTAGAAAAATGTAAATGTCAAATCAAAAAAGGGAAAATCATGTATACAACCTGTAATTTAAATTAAACGTTTTCTATTAATTCATTTTAAGTTGTTTTATCTACTTATACTTGAGACAGTGTTGCTTTATCAAACTATGCAACATTCTTTCTGCCTGGCAGCATTACTTCTAGTAAAAAATCATTGGTATATGTTATTTAAAGTATTTTAATTATTTCATAAACTTAT
>VCCN01006196.1:5842323-5857623 GCA_006491835.1 Architeuthis dux
TTTTTTTTTTTTAACGAGTATTATTTGAAAAAAAATATATATGAATGACTTATTCAAGTAATTACAACCATAAAAAACAAAAATTTCCTAACTTAGTATTTGTAAGTTAATTTCATATTATATTCAAACAGCAGCACCGTGGCGTAACAGATACCTCCTCTGCATGCTCATTTCCAGGTCAGACATTTGAATCATGGCAAGATTCACTTAATTTTATACATCGAATGTGATCAACAACCAACCAACCAACAAACAAACAAAAAGTGGCTTTTATATAATAAGATAAACCACACATGGATACACAACCAGGTACACAAGACCTTTGCCAATGCCATAAAAGGTCATAAAAAGATGTGAAACTGCCCCAAAATTTTAAAATGCTCAACACAAAAAAATTAATTTTGTGAAGCAAGGAAATCATCGTTGTTTGATGGTTGTGCAAATTGGAGTGTCAAAGTAAATTTTAGTTTTGTCTTTAAGTCAGAAATCATGTTAACCGCTAAACATTGTGACTTTGTCATCTGGTCAGGTAATTAAAATTTCACATTGTTGATTTAATGGTTCTTTTTGCAGAAAAATGGACTTGAGAATGTAAACAGGGAAAAATATGAAGATCTGCAATAAGAATGCAGGAGATCTGACTGGATGTCAAGGTTTTAATGCTAACTTGACTTTGGCATATTCCCACACTGAATCTTCACATCTTCACACTGTGATGAGGAACCAACAAAGCTTGGTGGTATTGCTGGGGTGCCCTAGTTAGTGTTAATATTGTTTAAACCCCCAAACCATGCCAGAATCCAGGGTCGTCAGAGACACTGCAACAGTAATTGTATGAAATTCTATATTATTTACTTTCGGCTTTTTGTGGTGGCTGAGGCAGTTGCATATATGTCACTGGTGTTCTAGTTCAGAGAAAAAGCTTTTTGCTGATTTGCAAAGCAGGCTTCTCCCTACTTGGAAGATTGATGCAACACAGTCTTCCTTACTCTGTTCCCTTCCATTTGGGTTTGTACCAGACTAGGCTAAACTTAGTAACCATCAATAAAATAATATACATAAATCAAGAAGTCTGATGTAAAAAGTTTTAGACTTGTATTTTTATAAAACAAGGCTTATTTTTAATTATCTACTTTTATTGATATTTTTGCATATTTCATACAATTTCAATTAATGCGTTTAATTAATATTATTGATGCAGTAAAAAAACCCTGGAAAAAGACATATATTAAAGATATTTCAGATAAAAAAAATTGGTCACTTGTTAGTTAAAAGATTACTAGGTTATTTACATCTATATAGCCACACTCAACATCCACCCCTTGTACACTGAATGCACGTGTACACCCACCCACGTGCAAGCACACACACACATACACACAGTTTGGGCTGTTGTATGGCTTGACCCAACTTCATAAGTACTGACTGCATCATATTTCAACCTCAGAACACTTGATACATTGAAGTATGCCATGTTTTCTTTGAATGGCATCTCTCATTTTAAACTAAAGCAGTGTTTTGCAAAATGTGGTTTGTGGAACACTTGAGAGGAGGGGTTCCTAAGATCAAAACTATTTTCATAATGTATTTCCTTCAATGAGAAAACTTTTTCATCCATTTTGACCCGTGAGAGAATTTTGAAACTGGAAAAGGCAAATAATGTCTTTATAAATAGATACGTTTTTATTTTTATTTCACAGTTTTAATTTTAGACTAGTTTACCTATACCGTCAAAAAATGATGGCAGTATTTGAATAATTTTGCAGTTGCATTGTTACCATTGTACTTTTTAAAAAAAACAACAAAAAAAACATTACGTTACTTTGCATTTTCTTGTTCTTGTTCAACCAGAATGAACCTGGACTTTTTTACGCATTTACAAAAATAAACAAGGGAGACTACTCTATAATTAGCATTTAATTGTTATCTCTCTTGACAAATCTTACAGACACGTGGTATATTACTGTAAATATTGATATAGATAACCCATGTTGTGCCGAATTGGCGACATTGTCTAATTAGTGAATAAAACTATGTATTTACTTATGTTTTGTAAAAAAAAGTTTGATTACATAAACTTTTGACTTTTAAAAAATAGTTGTTTTTATCCTTGTTTTGATTAAATTAAAACTATGTATCTATTTTTTGTAAAAAAGTTCAAACAACGTATTTACCTTTTTTTAACAAAAAATGAATAAATACATAGTTTTACTTTGATCAAAAGTTTATGTAATCAAAGTGAAATGCAACTTTTCAAAAAATAAGTAAATACATAGTTTTATTTGCTAATTTTGACGATTGGGCTTAACATATATACAAAAGTTCTTGGGGTGGGGGGGCTCATTCCGCAATAATTTTTTAGGCATGTAAAGATATCCTGAATTTGAGAAACAAGCTAAGTGTTTTATATCTATCAGTGAACTTCATTCAAAAGGCTTTTTTTCTCTTTAGAGCATAGGACTGCAGTGTTGAGTTGTTACCCCCACACCCATGATGGACTGCCTTACAGGGCTGTCCTGCTGTTTATCCATAGAAGGGGGGGGGTTCATGCTTTTCCGAAGGTCGTTAGTGCAAAGTGAATGTGTGGAGCCTTGGCTAAAACTTGAACTTGATTTATTTTACTATGTTCTGTCCTCCCTAGGGTTCTTGATTCCAAATGATATCACTTTGGAATCTCTTTCAGAACCCATCGTAAAAAGTTGTACAATGGATTTCTCTGAGTGCCTACTTGTTAGAAAATAAGTAAGTCATAAGAAAAACACCATACATTGACTAAAACCAAGAAATATTATCATGATTGACATACAAGAACATATCAAAAATAAAATCTTTATACAAAAATGTCATAATCGATAGAAAAGTGATATTAAAGCACAAAAAAAATCAATAAAAATTGATAAATAATTATTTTATTTGAATTTTTATTGATTTTTCTAGATAATTGTAATTGCAACTGAATACAAAAGAAAATTAAACAAAAAGAAAGAAAACATTCTTTCATTTTATATTTCAGGCAATATGTTGTAAACGTCTCTGTGTGTATTTCAGTGTCTGTTGAAGAATTGTTCTTTTTACACCATTTTAAATCTTTTGCATTGATAATGGTTGAAAAATTTGTAAGAGAAAAAAAAGAAAGAAATATAATATTTTTGTAGAGGAAAAAAAAACAAGACATTAAAATTTGATGACAATGAACTAAAAGGACTATCAAAAATCAGTAGAAATTACCAAGTCTTGGTGTATCTATGTAACATAAAATGTATGTGTAAGAGGTGCTACCCAAAAGTTTCAGGAATTTGAACATTGCAGGGTAATAACTTACCCTAGCTCCTAGTTCCCACTGTCACCTTCGAAGTAGTCCCCTTGGGCATGTATACTGTGGTGCCAGTGTTTTTTCTAGGATTCCATGTATCCCTGGGAGGCTTCAAGCATGATGGTTTTGAGCACCTCCTTCGATTCTTTCTGGATCTCCTCAATCGAGTCAAAACAACGCCCTTTAAGTCGGAATTTCAGCTTGGGAAACGGAATAAGTTGCAGGGACCAAGGTCAGGTGATTAGGGTGGGTGGGGAATGACTAACGTGTTATTGGAAGCCAAGAACTGCCTGACAACAAATCAGTCTCGGCACAAATTTTGCAACAATGCGTCTCATGTCCAACAAATCCGACAAAATGCGTTGAATGCTCCTGTACAACATTCCTATGATATCATAAACATCATGGATAGTTTGTCTACGATCTGCACAGATAGCTTGGAACACCTTTTCAAAGTTTTCTGTGTTGTGCTCACCGACGGTCGTTCAGAATGGTCATTGTCTTCGATGAACGTTCATCCTGCCTTGAAACACTTAAACCAGAAAAACATTCTGCTTTGGGACATGGCATTGTCACCATAGGCTTCCTGAAGCAACGGGTGAGTTTCTGCTGCCGTCTTGTTGATCTTGAAGCAGAACTTGATGCAGGTTCTCTGCTCTGTGAAATCCACCATCACAAAACCGCCAAACCACGTTACAAAAATAAGCATAACTCAGTAACACTGTGGCTCACGGACACAGCCTTTGGCACACTCCCACACAAAGGGTGCTGCTGTCTCCACCTAGTGTCAGAAGGCCGAACTGCATACGGTTTGCTCTTACTGTTCAGATTACTGGAACGTATTTGTATGTGTATGTATGTATGTATGTATGCATGTATGAATATATAAGTTCTTGAAAAAAATAGTGTAATTTAAATGTTTTCAAATGTATTCATTTGTGTATTAACGAACTGGTAGGGTGAAAGGGTGTCGGCTTATGTGTAAATTCTGTTAAATCTGAATGTAACCTAGGAAGCTATTTTTTAATGTAAAAAATAGCTTTAATACAATACACTGTACAATATAAAAATTTGAAATTATAATAAAGAACATGTAATATTTACTCATTTTTTTGACAGTGTAGTTCAATGGTTCTTGATCTATTTTGGCAGTGGCCCAAAATCTTATCTAAAATCTATCTTTGGAACCCATGTTATAATAAATAATTTATTTTAGGCATAATTTAAAATATTGGTTATTATAAAAGAATTGAATAGTAATTTACAATATAGATCTAAATTTAGATCTAAAATATCTAAATTGGCGAAAGATCTAAACTGGGTGTTTTGAAAAAATACGAAAAATGAAAATTTAGAATAAATTTTTATTGCATTGATTTTGAGCTGAAATTTTAACTGTAGAAATTACATATGCGCTAAAACTTTTCCATAAAATTTGAGTTTTTACGCTTCAGTTGTGTGACCACATGAACGATTTGAAAAAGCTTAGTTGAAACTGAAATTCAAGTGGTTCTTTCTTCCTGCTGACGATAGTCAGTTGAAGGAGAGTAACCCTTCTGCCTTTGGACCCAACATTAGAAATGGTCAGAGAATGTATCGTTTGATATTTCCATGTGGTGATTGAATGTGATGTACGTAAATTGAATCAGCTAGTGCGGGTTGGTGCCTACTCAGAAACCGGCTCTGGTTTCTTCCCAGCAGGAACCAAGCTTTTTCCAATCATTCATGTGGTCACACAACTGAAGCGCATATGTAGTTTCTATAGTTGAAATTTCAGTTCAAAATCTCAATGCAATAAAAAGTTATTCTAAATTTTCATTGTGCATATTTTTTTGGAACACACAGTATAAAATATCTAAATTGGAAACACTGAAGAGAAGTAACTGAAAAACTTCGAAGCTGTAGTTTTGTACAACGGACAGAAAATTATTTTGTTTGAGAATTATTAGAGGCTGCTCCAGACACCATAAAGTTCTGCATTTTCCAAACATGCACCTTTGGAATGGGCACTGCCCTAGTGTTATTAATGACTAATACATAGAAATAAAATAGAATATTCATTAAAAAAAACTGTTATCTGAAATTCATTGGTCCATTAAATCTAGAGTTTACTGTGTGTGTGTGTGTGTATATTGAGTTTTATATATGAGGATATCAAATTAAGTTCTTTGTAATTTGTGTATAACTACTTGAAATTTATTTGAATGTTACTTAATCTGGAAATTTTGATTAAAATAAAAAAGAATGTACAAATACATCTTCATTTAAGAATTAATATTACATAAACAAAATTAAAGCTATAGAATGATGGTTAACAAGCTCATTTTGCAAGCTATTCCTGTTATGGTGAGTTTGATCTACACTAGGTGCCACACTCTAGCCCCAGCCATAGAGCAATGGTTAACAAGCTTGTCTTTTAAACCTATTAGTGAGGTACCCGAATATCAATCCGATCAGATGCTGGATTCACAAAAAAATATCACTGCCACCATGTGAATCTGGCGCCGGATATCTGACCGGATTGATATTCCGTTACATCACTAAAACCTATATAGTGAGTTCAGTTCTCACTGGGTGTCCAACCATGATGGTAATTATGCCAAACTAAGCAAAACTGGATACTTTGCCAAAAGTCTTCTTTTTTTTTCTATTACACATTTTTATTACTGATAAATAATTGATAAATTTTATATCATTTGATGCATATTTGTTATTCTGATATTATAGGGCATGGGCCAAAAGTCACTTTCTGAATTCTTTTGACAAGAATTTGAAGAAAAAAAAAGAAAGAAATTAAATACAGGATGACCACCACTGATTTTCTGGCACCTTGCTTCCAGAAATGGGCAAACAGAGGTCATGTAATAATAATTCAATAATACACCTCTGATCCACTAATTATGCACATCTCATCTCTTTAAAGCATGTGTACTGTTAGAAACTTAAATTAAACAAATATCAAATATGAATTAAATGGTTAAATGCAATACATTAATATAAATGATACAGTTTATTAATATAAATGATACAGTTTATTAATATAAATGAATAGATACATATATATAAAATAAACAAATAGAGTACTGGGATTACAAAGAATTTTGAAGTACTACTACTCAAAACATGATATTATTGCGTTTTCTCAACACTTCTGCCTTTTATTGCATCCATACAGACTTGTGTTTGAGCTTTACACCCCCACTGACACCTGCACTTAAGTATGTGAAATTACACTTTCATTGTGAATTATTGAATTATTTAGATTAATTTAATTGTTAAAAAGAAAAAGCTTTAACACTAAAAAAGCTGAAGGTGTTTTCCAGAAAAGCCTTAACTCGAGAACAGCTAAAGGTGTTTTAATAAAAAATTTTATATTTTTTATGTAATATTTTCAGAATAATGCTGTAAGATAGTTTGTTATATAAAAACCACTTGCCATTCTAGAATTAAATATCAACACAATACCAGTATATTACGTTGTTACACTTGAAATATTTTTTTACATCTAATTACAATTGAAGAAATCTCTGTGGATGTGTATGTGTGTACCACAATTACTAGACAGCTGACCATTGTACGAAGTTGACATTCACCAGATTAGTCAGTACACAGTGCAGTGTCGAGTTTGAAGTTGTTTGGATCAGCAGTTCTCGAGAAATTTAACATTGAAGATAAGTAACCCAAATACTTCGAAGCTGTAGTTTTGTACAGTGGATGGAAAATTATTTTATGACAATTATGGCATGCTGTTCCACACACCTAAAAGTCTGGCCCTTTTCAAACATGCACCTTTGAACTGGTACTGCTCTAGTATAAAAGTGAAAGATTTACTAATGTAGTTGCATTTTTTTTTCAGATTCTATGTAAATAGCGATATAATTCCTTATTATTAGAGGTTTTTGAGCTCTTAACAGCAATGCAAACTGTTCAGTGTTACCAATAGTAGGCCTTTCAAGGGAGCTGCAAACCTATTCTTAATGATGAAGAATTATCGACAATAGTGGCCAAAAACCCACGAACAATGGTTCAAGCATTTTCTGGAGATTTTAGGACTTCAACAGCGACCATATCACGTCATCTCAAGGCAATAGGAAAGATTAAAAAGTTGGAAAACGCATTTCCATGAATTCTTCTCATTTATCAGCCAGTTTTTTTTAACTACTCAAATCTTGGCCAGTGTGGGGGGAAAGTGGAGTTTTATATGCCATCAAATACGGTACTTCAGCTATGAAGCGGTGCCCTACTCTTTTGCCTCTTAAATAAGATGTGTCGGTTTAATTCATGGTCTCTCTTCAAATATTAATATTTTGCTTTGTTTTTGTCAATTTAATGCTTGTAGAATTCAGAAGTCAAACAAATCCTTTACCCTACTCAAATGTTTCATTGTTTGATTAGCCAGGTGGTACTTTTCATACTCATGATGAGATCTTGTCTTCAGTTAATTTTAAATATCCATACATTCTAGACTTAACCAGGCTGATCAGAAACTCCCACCTTGAAAGAAATCTTAACAGTATCATCACAACACACTCACTACAGGCAAGATTTTCAACTAGTTGCTGCGGAAGACCTAAATGAGTCCTTTGACTCCAATAAGAGATCATTGATTTGTATTTATTGAATCATACTTTATTTGAAAACAATCACCCTCCTGAACTCTTGGATCAAATTTAATTTAAATATCTGGATAGGTATTATAATAAGATAAATATATAGATGGAAATCAGATTTAAAAAAATATAAATAAAACTGCTTCTTCACTCCCTTTCTCCAGATGTACACATGCTTTCTCTATAGAACTCCACTTGGAAGATTGGTGCAACACAATCTTTTTACCACCATTTCTCCCGGTTTGGCCTTATGCTGCACTAAGCTAAGAGTAAATATTAAATCAAGCAGGCTCTCCCCACTTGGAGTATTGGTGCAGCACAATCTTCCTACTACTATTTCTCCACATTTGGCCTTGTTAAGCTAAGTTTAGTAAATACATATCTGGGACAGTTTTATTCATTTTTATTTCATTTATTACATGATTCCAATTTAAAAAAAAAATGAAACTGGTCTGGTTAGACACTCAATAGAAACCTTCACGTGACCAACATCTTTTGGCAGCATGCTGTTTTGGGGGTGATCAATTAAAAAATTGGTAAATGGAGTGATCAATGAATAAGTTACTTCTCTCACCTTGTGTTGTATCACTAAGCATGAATGTTGCCGGACACAAACTAAGGGACCAATTTAGCTTAAAAGTACACTGTAAATTGAACCCACACCAAAAAACTTATTTTGGAAGAGAATTTTAAAAAAAACATTTTTTAGACATAAGGAGTAAATGTTTGAATTTCTAACCCTCTAGCTCCATTGGTACAGCCTCTATACGTGACACATACATAGCCAGCCAGAATCACTTGAAAACTGAAGAAACCTATGTTGACAGTTTTGGTTGACCATTTCTAATTTAGAATTTTTCCTTAAATCAATCTTTTATTTTTATTTATAGTTTTTATTGTATTGTCAGTGTTTTCACTGTAGTCCTAATACACTTAGATTAGACTTATCTAATAATAAGACTTATTAAACTATAAAATAAGACTTAGATTCATCCATTATTGTTATAATTGCTGTTCAATTGTTAAAATTGTAAAATAAACATAAAAATATAAGTTTTTTTCATCAATTCTTTTTCTGTTTTTTTTAATGTTTATTTTATAACTAGCATAGTGCTTGTCAAAAATGATTTACTTATGGATTGGCACTTCTGTCTAGGATAAGAATATATCTGTGCCCTCAGCCTAGGATCAGTGTAGTATCTGTGCACTCATTAAAAAATAAATACAGGAATACCTTGAATAGTGTGGTTTTGGTGTAGTACCATTAAAGTAATGCTGTACAAATTAGTATAACTTGGTATATGCTGGAAAAAAGATATTAAATTATAGTAAGACCTTGAACAGTGCGGAAAATTTTGGAACAAATTAACCGCAATAATCAAGGTATAACTGTGTGTGTGTGTGTGTGTGTGTGTGTGTGTGTGTGTGTGTATATATATGTTAGATAGATACTGCGTTTTATGTGTGTATTTTTTCATGATAGTTGTAGTGTCACTTTGGTATTTGTTAATTTCCATCAGCCATTTTTATTTGAGGCTTCTGAAAGTCTTTTAAAACATAAAATATTCTAACCTACATTTACATATTCTGCCAGAACAATAAAACCTAAAAAACAAAAGATATCTCGTTTACTTAGCGGGTTCCTTTATAGCCAATTAATAATAACCTGAACATTATAATTAGACTGTTTATAAGGTTTAATTGTTTGTCAAGTTCAGGTGGTGAACCAAAGCTTTTATGAGAAATTTTTTATTGATAAAGTCTTCCAGTGTTTAAACAAAATTTTCACGGAAGAAAAAAGATAAAATTGGTTGCTGCCCCACTTGGTATGTTTATCCAATTACGAGATTATTGCTCAATGGTTTTCAAATAGCTATCCACAAAGCAGAACGATTTAATGCCAGATATGCTTTTTTGTATTCTAAACTGATTTAATGTGGTTAAATAAGCCTTGAAAGATACATGCCATTAAATATTTACAGTAAATTCATTGTTTATAGTTTTTATTACTTGAAAGATATGGTACTCTGTCATCATTGAAAAACTGCATTAGTGTGTAGATATTTTTTAACTTAGTTTATTCTAAGCCAAATGAATGGTAGGAAGATTGTATTGTGTCAATCTCAAATCTGGGAGGGCCTTCCTACCTTGATATTTACTAAGATTAGCTTAGTATGGCACAAGGCCAAATGGGGAGAAATGGTGGTAAAAAGATAGTGTGACACTTCTGCTTGATATTTAATAAGATTAGTTTAGTGTGGCACAAGAACAAATGGGGTGAAAGGTAGGAAGATTGTGTTGCTCAATCTTTCAAGTGGGGAGGACTTGCTTTCTTTGATATTTATTAAGTTTAATACAACACCAGGTCAAATGGTGGTAGGAAGATTGTGTGCCAATTCTCAAGTGGGGAAGATATGTCTGCCATGATATTTACTAACCTTGGTGCAGCACAAGTCCATATGAGATGACATTTTGGTAGGAAAATTGTATTGTGCCAATCTTCAAGTGGGGAGCACCTTACTGCCTTTGAAATTCTGGGGTGTTTTTCCTTTTGTTTAAAAAAATATTTACTAAATTTAGCTTAGTGTAGTACAGGGCCAAGTACAAGAAATTAGGGTAGGAAGATTGTATTGTGCCAATCTCCCAAGTGGGGAGAGCCTGCATGCTCGCCTTGAAAATCATTCAAAATCCTGTTTTTTACCTAGGCTCAAACACCAACCATTAACCCTTTGGCTGTGCACTACTACAGTGAGCAATTGGCTTGTTTGAATGATGCATTGGAAGAGAAAGGGCCTTTTTCTGGGCAAGGAAGTTGACTGGAAAATTTGCTGCATGACATTGTTCATTGTCATGTTCCAATGCAGTAAACAATCATGGAGCTGGGATGGGAAGTTCTTCCAACATGTTGCATATTCTCCAGACCTATTACCTTCAGACTATCATATATTTTGCTGCATGCAATACTCTTTGTCTGGTTAGAAGTTCAAGATATTTAAAAATGATTTAAAGAATTCATCAAATCATTCTTTTATGATGGAATATGCAATTTACATGAAAGGTTCTGTAAGGTCATAGAAAGCAAGGGAAATATTTTGATGACTGAGCAATGAAGTTATGAATTTATATGAATAAAATATTTTGTCAAAAAATGCTGGAAACTTTTGCATCAACCTAATAAATATTTATAGGTTCTGCCTTGTAGCTGAGATGCAGATATCCCCTGCTTTTTGAAAGGTCGCTTCACGCCTCTTTTTCACTTTTACGAAACAAGGCAAAAAGCTAAACTAGCATTTAATATTTGCTTTGCAGTGAGCCGTTAGAGGCAGCGTGCACACTCTTCTTCCTCTCTCACCTACACCCCAGTCTCCTGTACCTCCCACCATGCCAATCTCTGATGACTCAGCCTAACATATTCTCATCAGCATTTTTGGGACCTGGGAACACAAAAAAGATTTTCTCATACAAATTAATGGTAATAGCTTCTTTGCTTGATGCCATTTTGGCTTATGAAAATGTTTTATAGGAATACTTTGCTTTTGGAGAGTGGGCGAAACTGTATATATTTGTAATAAGACATCTGATTACAAAGAAACATTTATAGCAATATTGTGTGCTGTGAAATAAATTATGTAAATTTACAAAAAAAAGATTTTTAATACATAGAATACTGATTCAACACTTAAGGCTTACATCTAAAAAGAGTCCCTTTGACTCTAACAACTGCTTCTATGAAAGCTAACTTGGCTTTTTATTTACTGATCTGCATTCTTTCAGTGACTTTGGTTACTAGGTTAGTTCAAGTTGAGAGTGCTTATGGTGACCTTTGATATCCCATGCATATACTGTAGATTTAATGTACTTGCTGATAGTGACTTTAACATAGGCTTTTAGAAAATGGTTTACTTTATTATTTATAGAAATCAGGTCTGGAGAATGTGACATATTTTTTTAACAATTAGTGCTTTCTCTCTAGAACTTATTTTTTTATATCAATTTAGTAACTAGAATTAAAAAGGGTAAATTTAACTGCTTGGAGAAACACTGACTCACTTTATATTTTAAATCGGAACTGGGTGAATTGAATGCTATGCCAACAATCTTCATGGTCAGCCAAAAGTTGTAGTTATGGTGTTTTCTGGGGCTAACTCTGATAAGATGATTTGAATTTGTCATACTATCACATGAGAAGTGGGGAAAAAGACTATCTGTGACCATTGCTATATGGTCCTTGTAGCACAGTTGTTATCTGTAGAAGACATCAATGGTCCCAAAATGTGTATAACAACAGGAAAACTAGACAAAGGCAAACTAGCTTGTAACATATGAAACGTTGTTTTTGAATGGTAAGATGAAGGATGATATAAACAGCAAAGAAAGTAAATATTTAATCAAAATATGACCCATTTGAAGTAATAACCCTTTCCCAATGATCCTTTATGATAATATGCTATCTTTATAAAATCCTTTAGGTTTAGTGATCATAAATTCAGTAAAAGCACAAAGTATGGCTTCCCTATTATTGAACCTATTATTACAGATATGAAGTTCAAAATTTTTGAAAAGATGATAATCTGCAGAAGAAATGTTAGGTGAATGTGGAGGATGCTGCAAGACTTCTATCCCAATTCTCTAATCTTAGACATAGTCAACTGAGAGGTATGGGTTCAGACATTATCATGGAGCATTTCATTCAGTTCATGTGGGACCCATTTTTCCAATTTTTCCTATTGCCTAGAGATGACATAATATGGTCACTGTTGAAGTCCTAAAGTCTCCAGAAAGTGCTTAAACAGTTGTTTGTGGGTTGTTGGCCACTACTATTGATAATTCTTCATCATTAAGAAAAAGTTCTGGTCTCCCTTGAGGCTTATTATTGGTATCCAATCCATATTTCCAAACCTAAAGATATTGAATCAATGCTAAACAGTTATCACTAGTAATATTCACTCCAAATGCTTTGTTGACATTATCAGCAACATGAGCAGTGTTATGTATGTCCTAATTTGAAATCGTACTTGAAAATTAGTCTAACTTCTTGGATAGACACCATTGCTGTTAAGGAGTAAAAACCTCCTATAATAACAAATTATATCTCTATTCACATTGAATCTGCAAAAATGCAACAACATTAGTAACTAAATCTTCATTTTTTAGCATTATTCTCTATGATGTAAAAGATAAAAATGACATTTAAAGATGCCATCATGACACTTCCTTGGATATCTAATTAGTTTATGGTTAATGAGTTGAGGTTATTAACCCTATGTATGTTCTAAATCATCAGCTCTGAGTAACCAATTTTAATTTTGCCAGTTCTGACAACTTAAAATATACCAGGCATCAAGACAGGATGATAACTTAGAGATGTTTAATTTGCACTGATAGAGAAAGGCATGAATCTACTTATCCCTTCATTGTCTTATCATATATAATAATGAGACATGTCTTGTCACTGGCATGCCATGATAGCTGATCGAGAAGAGTGTGTGAGAACTTGAGCAAACCACTCTCCTGTAACTACATTATCTGCCCAGCACAAAGATGTTACTCCATTTTCAACTTTGTCTGGGACCAGCCATACTGCTATTGAAAAATTGAATAATGATCTCATCAGTATCAAAGGTGCACCCTTTGTTCCAGAACTGTGCTCAATTATCCACATAATAATAATTCAATAATACACCTGTGACCCACAAATTATGCACATATCATATGAATTAAATGGTTAAATGCAATACATTAATATAAATGATACAGTTTATTGATATAAATGAAACAGATGCAGGTATATTAATTAAACAAATACAAATATCACATAGCCATAAAAGATTCAAGTATCTGCTCGTAATTTTGTTTGGATTAAAAGAGATGCTCGACCATCGTTTGCTCGAAAAATGGTGATGTATCTTTATCATCTTACTATAATTCACCAAATGTCTTTCCGTCTGTCTGTCATTGCATAACTCAAGGACGGCTAGAGCTATAACCACCAAATTTGATATGTTTATTAATGGGACACTGGAGCATGTTTTTAGCATATTACATTTTGAAAATTCAAAAACTCTTCAAGTTTTTAGCAAGTTGATTTACAATGTAAGTATAATGCTAAACTAAACCCTTACTTTGTGTCCATCAGGTTAATTAAACCAAATCTTTATCTTTTTGTTTAACCATATAAAGTAGATAGCTAGCAGAAAATCCTGGCTGTAGGTAAAACATAAACCAAGTAGCTACAGTAGACCTTCAATAATTTGGTTCTTGCACTAATTTGGCACTGATTTCAAATTTCCCTGGGTACAGCAGCAACCTGCTGCGCGTTGTTTTGGTTGCACTCTATCTCTTTTACCTGTTAACGTGCTCTTGTAAACACAGTCAAGTGATTCCTGCTTGTTTTCCTGCATTAATGTCATTTGCTCTTATTTAACCCCAGATATAGCTGCAGTGAATAAAGGAGGTGCATCCAATGCCGTGAAGCGGAATCACCACACTATCGATTAAAGACAAGGTTTATCTGTGCCTGTAAACTACAGTACTTCATTAAAATTCACTTGCTTTTCATTTAATGTTTCTGTTCCCTTATTATCTAACTTGTACTGATTTACATGATATTTAAAAGATGATAAGGTGGTCGTTTAGAGGTAATCCTTCTGTGATTCTGCATTTTCACTAATCTGGCACTCCTCAGGTCTCAATGGTGCCGGATTATTGAAGGTCTACTGTATTGTCTTGGCTATCTCAGTAAGTATTTAGAAAGGGTTGCTCATAATCTCTTGAATAGTTTTTGCATTATATTGTGAACTTTAAACATTGGCACTGTTGGCAAACATTTGTAGGACACAAAACAAATGAATAAAGGAGAAAACCACTTGAACTAGTTAAGTAATATCTGTTCAATCTTGCTCTTAATTGTATCAGGATAGGTTCACATTGAATTTTTAAAATCGCTATCACAAAGCTTACTTTTATTTTATTAAAGATAGATATAATTAAATAGTGTAAATCATTTCAAATTTCAAGATGGGATTTGCTGTCTTGTTGGCTCTCTTTCCGTTGTACTAATATTGTTTTTTGTATTTTCACAATATGAAACTTTGTATCATTTTTCACTCTCTGGAAGTGTGATGTGGCTTAATGGTCATCAGGTTCAGAAAGAGGACTAAGTTCAAATTCCAGTTGAAAATGTTTCTATTACTTTTTCACTAATACCCTTGAGAAAGGCATGACCTGGAGCTCTGTCCCAATGAGACCTATTTTGACTATAGTTTTGTCACCAAGTTCAAAATCTACTTAAGACTGTTCATATCAGTTTTGCACTAATACTCTTTGCAAAGGCATGAATCCAACTCCCCTGTAATTCTGTCCCAATGCCAGTCATCT
>VCCN01006196.1:5875140-5899914 GCA_006491835.1 Architeuthis dux
CATAGGAGATTCCCCTCGCCCCCCATGAGTGAATACATGTACTTCGTGAAATTTACAGAATAAAATCCACTTACTAGAAATTTGATTGTTATATTGTAAAAGCTGTGTTCTCAAGAAAATGTAAATTCGATTCTGACAAGAAATAAAATCTTTTTCAAGTGTTTTAAATGCAGTACAGACCAGAGGTGACCCGGATTTCTGGATCAAGGCTTAATATATACTAAAAAATATAAAATAAACAATGAAAAATTTAGAATGAAACTGCATTTAACAGATACAGATTAATACACTTCTAAAGCAGAGTTTGTTTGATTTTTATTAATCCACTTAAATTCTTAAATATACCTAAAGACTATAACATATAAAATATATGATGAAAGTAAAGAACAAAACTGTTTATAACGTATACAAATTAATCCACTTAAAAAATAGGATCTGTTTTAATCAATAATAATCCACTAATCTTCATCTGAAGACAATTCAACAATGGTATGAAAATTAAAACAAAGAGTGGTGAACTACTATGAAGCCCGCTAGATTCAAAAGTAGGCAGTTTGCTGGTAATTCCAGTTTTCTGGAAGCCAGATAAATGGTTCAATCGTGTACACACTTTTCCCCCCCAAAAGGTTTTGCTTAAAAAAGAAAATCACTTTGCATTATGCATGAAAGTCCTGGTTTGTGCATTAGGTATATAGGGTGAGGGGACTTGTACCCACACACCCTTATTTGTACTAAGTTTTATTCTAAACAACAGAATAATAAACTATTTGTACCCTACAAGCTGTTACCAAAACGTTGAGGCGGTGGGGTTTACAAATTGAAAGAAAATTGATTTTTTTTCTTAAATATTCTTTACCAAATCATGAGTGAGTGTGCCAGTGCCAGTTCATATTATTTGACAAATACAGTATATTGCATATTAGCTGCTTATGTAACCCATGATATCATTGGTAGGATTTATTAAACAACTACATCAAGACTTTCAATCACTCTAATGATTATATATTTAGTGACTAGCAAATCCCTTTTAGAGAAATTCATTGGATTAGAAATTATTTATTAGACAAATTCGTCAAAACTTTCAATTACTCTCATGAGTGAAACAGCAAATACTAAAAGCATTTATAGAAATTCATTGGAAATTATTTTGATATAGAAATGTATTGGAAATTATTTACTTTAAAAATGTTGATTACATGTATATTGACAGCAAATATTAAAAGCATTTATAGAAATTCATTGCAAATTATTTTATTATAGAAATGCATTGCAAATGATTTTGCCATAGGAATGTATTGTAAATGATTTCACTATAGAGGTGCTTGTGGCAAGTATGCAATTATCTTAGCCACTAAGAAATATTTTAATTAGTGTAAGTTTTTGAAAAAAATTATACTTTAAGAACATTATATTTTGTTATATAATTGATTTTGGTTCAGACATTATTGATTGATATTGATGTTATTTTTTTTTCTTTCTTTTTTGTAGGTGAGTTTCAGCAGACTTTTCATTATAGATGAAATTCATAACCTTTTTGGGGGAAGATGTTACCAAGTTTATCTTTTGTGTCCACCCTGCTAGAGAGCAATGTAGAAATGGAGAAAAGTCAGGTTTTGATCTCTTCTTTCTTTTTTTAAAAAAATGTTTTTTTTTGTGGGGGATGTTCAATGTTTGAATGTTGTTGTATTGTTGACAATGCAAGGTCTGTCCGGAAAATATCCAGCCATTTTGAATAGCTTGAGAACTGGTTGCTTGGCCTTGATGTAACTTGGCAACCAATATGAAGGGACCTTACTGCACATGTGTGAGCAGATACTCTCCCATGGGGTTACTCAGTTGGCAGGGAATCATCATTGAGTGAGCTTGTGTACTGTGTGACCGTCACATTCACAATGACCAAGCATGTGTCCATTCTTCACATCTTGTGTTTTTTTTTGTTTTTTTTTCATCCCCCCAAACATTGCATCACCCAGGTCGGTCAAATATTTACTGTATTTACATGTATAAATCAAGACATTCCACATCAGAATCAAAAGACAAAATGTATTATACATAATTGTAATATTTTGGCAATTTCTTTTTTACTTGTATCAAAAAAGTGGTCTTACTTTAAAACAGCTCCTTTCTTTAACAGCAAAGCTACATATAAAACTTTGCTTGGTTAGAATGACTTGCAATATTAATTTACTGCTCCTGAATGGCTACTGGATGGCCACACTGCATGAATGACCACTGGATGCAGTATTTTTATGGCAGAAACCCTCATCTTTACCCTTCCTTGGGCGGCCATATATTTCCAAATTTAGGGTTTACACTGCCGTCTAAAACCATCCTAATAATAAAATGTGTTGCACAAACTGAAAACTAATTCTCTCCTTTACATGGATAGTAATGTGGGGATCGCATTATACATGAAAATAATATATAATTATGCTTTTTACATATCAAAATAGGGGGTCACATTATACACAAGATTGCATTGTACACAAATAAATGACATATTTATCAAGACACAAGTCAATTTCTATACCTAATTATATAATACTAGACTAAATACACACCCTAATGGGCAAGATTAATTGCTGTCAAAACAAAAGAAATTATTGAAATAGGTAGATAGATAGAAATCAGTGATTAATTTTGTTTTTAAAAAGTGATATTCGTGATTTTTAGGCATTTTTTCCGATCTTGGAATGTACGTAAAAAATTATGAAAAAATATTTTTCTTATGTAGTATGAACTGCTTTGACTAAATCTGACTGTTGTTTCTTTCGGAAATTTTTCATTTTTGAGAAAAAGTAACTTTTATAGGGGAAGCGAGTTATTAGGTTGGTGCAAAAATAATTGTGTTTTTTGTTAAACTTTGATGCTTATTTTGGAATAAAATATTATTTAACTATGTTCATGGAATATACCATTTTAAAGTGTGAATTTTGCTCTATTCATTTAAGCTCAAAGTTTTCTTATCACTATTTATTCTGATTTATTTGAGCCTGTCAAATCATAGATGGAAAAAAAGCAAATTCAAGCAATTTTGTTGTATGAGTTCAAAATGGGACGTAAAGCATTGTGACATGTGACGAAAAATGGATTCTGGTCAACAATCGACAGCGTTCCACGCAGTTACTGGACAGAGGTGAAGCACCAAATCACTTCCCCAAACCAAATGTGCGTCAAAAGAAGATTATAGTCACTGTTTGGTGGTCGGCAAGTGGAATCATCCACTACAACTTGAATCCTGGCAAAACCATCACAGCAAAAAAATATTGCCTGGAAATCGACAAACTGCACCAAGAACTGCAACATTTACGTCCAATATTGGTCAATCGAAAAGGACCAATTCTTCTCCATGACAACGACTGACTGCATGTCGCATGAATGAACCTGCTGAAATTGAACTAACTAGGCTACAAAACTCTACCTCACCCAGCTTACTCACCAGACCTCTCTCCGACTGACTACCACTTTTTCAAGCATTTCGACAACTTCGTACAAGGGAAGTTCTTCAACAACCAAACAGGAGCTCAAAACGCCTACAAAGAATTCATTGGTTTTAAGAATGGTTCCAGAATAAATGGACTTGTTTCTAGTTGGCAAAAATGTGTAGATTCTAAAGGTTTTTATTTCGATTAATAACTTTTATTCTAAGCTGAGATATACTACTAAAGTTGATGGTGAAAAAACGCAATTATTTTTGCACCAACCTAATAATTAGCTCTAAAGTGGGTCATCGATTTACAATGTACGTATATAATTAAAAACGACACCCTATGTTCAATTTACAGTATAAAAACTACATAGGAAAAATATTTTTTCATAATTTCTTATGTACGTTTGCTCAAATGAAACTTAACCTTTCTTTTTATTTTTTAAACATGTGTTTCTTCTTGCTATTTTTAAAAAAAGATTTATTAAAGAAATACTTTTTTCATTGAAAGTGAGTAGATTAAAAACAATAAAAAATCTCAATATTGTATATAAATTTTATAGCATCATAAATAAGAGAATTCATGAAAGAAAAATTCTGTATTCGTTATATTTTTATTAATACTTATGAAATTGAAATATCAAACTTTTGAAAAAGGCAAAATTAAACAAACAAAAAATAAACAAACTCTGAATATTGTGTGAAAGTTGACCTTTTATTTATTTTCTTTGTTTTTGTTTCCATAGCAACAATGTCAATTGACGATTTGAAATTTCTGTTTCTTTTCTCCCTCCCTCACTCTCTGTCTCTCCCAATTTTATTCTTAAACAACGCTTACAGAAGTTAACTACATAACAAAATGCTAGCACAAAAAAAATGTGTTCAGGGCAGGACCAAGCTAGGGTCCTGTAGCATATGTTATAAAGGGGCTCTAAATTAAGAAAATACATAAATACCGAAACACATACATTTTTTACTTGCAAAGTAATTAAATTTTTTCATTTACTATACAGCCAGATAATATGACAAATCTTTGTGCAGTAGCTATAACTTCAATTTCAAATATTTATGCATTGTATATGTATCACATAGATACCACACTCCTATTAATTATTGTGTTAAAATAATAAAACCGCTAACCTCAAGCACCCTGTCCTACATAAAAGTAGAAGGTAGTATAGTACTATAGTAATAGAGCAAGTGCAGACTAACTGAATCGGAATTGATAACTTGCAAGCATTTAGCGCAGGGCCCTTGAAAATGCAGGGCCCATAGCTACTTTTTGCTACATAGTTAATCTGGCACTGGATGTGTTACATGAACTGAAAACTGATCATTTCACACCTTCCATGCATAGTCAAGTGGGGATTGCATTATACATTTAAAAAATATATTTCTGCTTTTGAGTTATGAAAATTTCAGTTGCATTATACAAAAGATTGAATTTGACAAAAATAAATGTAAAAAATATTTTTCAATCTTTACATCAATTGCAGTTTTAAATTTTGATTTGTTTTCTATGACTGAAAAAATATTTGGATGTCATCAAATCATTACCAGTAATGTGCAAAACAATCACAATAAAATTGGGGAGATTATTGAAATTGTAAAAAATGCAATTGACTTTTACATGTAATTTAAAATAAGTTATTTTTTTTTTTTTTTTTCCAAAAAATAGGTGGGGGCTTGGCATATATATATATGTTTGTTGTATGGATGTGAAGGAATGGAAAAGAAACAATGAGAAAAGTGTATTACATCTCAAACATGTTTATTATCGTGAAGATAAATCTTTATGCATTTCATTGCTGCGAGCGACGTCCTCAGAAGAAATTTGAACATAGCAGAGTCGTGCGATCATCCATGTGGTGTGATGTGAATGAAATGAGATATGTTTTGTGTATTATATGCCAGTTGACCTGGTTTGTTAAATGGGGAGTTACTTTTTTTGAAAGGGTCAGTGTAATTGTAATATGACTGAACTCCTATATAAATGTACTAGCTGGGGACCCGGTGTTGCCGGGGGGAGGGTGATTTACTGATATATTTATAAATATTTTTCAAGATATTTTTACTGTATTAAAATACTAGCAAGATTTCGGGGATTACCCGGGGAAAAATAACTTGAAATTTGAAAACAAGTAAAAAATGTTCTTTAATCTATTTCTTCTTACACAACTCAAACCACTGAACCAAAAAATGGTTCAATTGAGTGCACCCATGGACATCTTGTGCACTCCCAGGCAGACAGTGTGCAAATATTCATTTTAGTCGAATATTAGAAAAAATTAATTTTTGTGCTTTCAAACTGTAAGACTTTTGTTTCCTCCAGTAATTTATTGTTTTAAGAACAATTTATTTTTAAGCTTTTAGGAGGGAGCTTCTATTTACGATGTAACTACAATGCTGAACTTGACTTGGAATTGTGTGCGAATAATCAACTAAAACAAACATTTGCGCATAGGTCTGCCCCAGAATGTGTGCAGCCCCACCCGGGGTGTGCAAGACTCAAACAATTTGATTATCGCATTAATTAAAGGCTAATTCGAAATAATTTAGTTTACAATAAAATAAATTTTCTATTGTATTCATACCAAAATTTAAAAAAATAAGAAGTTATTTCTCTCCTGGCAAAGGGGATTTAAAATCTCCCAAAAATCAACTAATTATTGGATTTCAATACAAATTTTCAGTACCTATTCATTTATGAATGAATTTATTAATAAAAAGGGTCTATTGTAAGAAAAAGTTTTGGAAATATTTTTCAAGTCAATCAACCGTTATTTAATTTTATGAAATCTCTATAAAATATTTGTTTTCCTGTGATGTTATATTTGAAATCATTTTCCCCCTGGGTATCCCTGAAAGTATAAATATATACTGGAGTTGTCATATGACAGAACTGTCATATAAATATATACTAGAGTTGTAATATGACCGAACTCTTATATAGATATGTATACTAGAGTTATCATTTGATTAAACAGTTATATAATTATATACCAGTGTTGTAATATAATAGGATTTTTATATATATACTAGCTGAAGCCACCGTATCGGGTGGTTTACAGCTAGTATGTATATTCATTGGAATGTAAGGATTAGTTTAGCATTATAGTTACATTGTAAATAGATCCCCTTACTAAAACTTGTTACTTTAAAACATTCCCCTAGGTCCATTGAGTATGCATTCTAAATTTGTGCAAAATTTGCACCGATGTTTAACGGGGGATACAGTGAAAAACAGAGCCAGTTGTTTTATATAATAGATTGTTACATATATATTACATAAAATCAATGATTACATTTACTATTGTTATGATTCATTAATTATTGTAAATAAACAATAAGTAAATTCTAATCATGTAAATAAACAAATAAATAAATTATAATACAGGTTGAACTTCCAAAACTCAGCAATCCAAAACACGATAACTTCTGATACCCGGCAGGTATTGAGCGATTTCCTATACTCTAATACTCGGCGGAAGCCTGTGTTTGTGTTGGCTTAGTTCACAGATCTGCCACTGTGTTTTGGAGGCGCTCACGTTTTGTTTTGAAAACACCCATGTTTTGTATGCCGCTCTTTGTACACATCAAGAGTATTTTAAATAAATAGTAAATAAATGTTATATTTTTTACACTTTCTAAAAGTCAGCAAATTCCAAAAGTCGGCTCAGCGCTGGTCCCGAGCTTTCCGAGTTTGGGAAGTTTAACCTGTATTACATTTCATATTGTTAGGGTTTTTAAAAAAATTAATTTTAGTAAAATTCTAAAATTCCTTCTTTAAAAAATAATTAAATAATAAATTTTCAAGATTTTAGCCCCTTTTTTTAGCTCCAGTGTTTCCCACCTAATGAAATGATCCAATTTCTACCGTCAGAAAGTTAAAGATTGCCGTCCACTACTATGAAATTTTTTTTGTTCAAATTAAGGAGGGGGACACAGTGACAGACAGGGAAACAATTGATAAGAAGATAAGAAAAGAAAAATAATTGAACAGAAAGTAAGGGTTCATTATAGTTACATTGTTAATAGACCCCCCCCCCGCTTCCTTCTCCCTAGGTTCACTAAGTATGCATACAAAATTTGGTTGAGCTGCACCAATGTTTAAGGGGGGGGGGAGACATCGTGGCAGACAGACACAGTTGTTTTATATAAATAGACTAGATGACAGGATTATTTGCGTATGGATTGGCACTTCTGCGTAGGATCAGAGTATCTATACGCTCTGCCTAGGATCAAACTGTCTCTCCCCGGTCCTCTGCCAAGAAGCAGTATAATATCTGTGCGCTCATTGAAAAGTGTTACTCACTCAAAAAATGAGGATACTTGTATGAATGATTTGTTGAATAATGACAATCCTTCATCTCAGATCTTCAGACGAATAATAGGAGAGCCGACATAATGATTAAAACAACAAACATGAGGATACTAGTACGAATGATTCATTGAATAAGGCCAATATTTCAGTTCAGAACTTCAAACCAACACTACTAAGGCAAAAACACAATGATCAAAACAACAAAGGTGAAGACACTAGTACGAATGATACTTTGAATAATGTTAATGCTTCACTTCAGAACTTCCAAATTATTTGATATTTTATACATATATACTGAAATACTGATCATTAACCTTTATTTTCTTCAATTTCTTCTGATAAGATGACACAACCATACTTATTTTATTATTTATTTTTTATTATTAGATGAAATATTGTAACATTGTATTAATTATTAAGATGAAGGTAAATAGTAGTCAAAATTAATCCAATGGGTTACGTCCATACTTGTCCGTGAGAAGACACAGTTTAGTGATATTACAAAAAGAAATATTTTTTGTACTATTAGTCATGCTTTTGTGTAAGTTGCAGGATTTTGCTTGTTTTATTGTTTAGCCTTTGTGCATAAACAAGTTATACCAGATGAAAGGTCACAGGAATGTCTTATTTACTTGTGGGCCAAGAGGCTTCTAATGACATTCTTGCTTTCAGAACCGAGTACTAGTTGACAATTTCACAGTGAATGAGGCCAGTGTAAAAGTGATGAACTTACAGTAGTATTGATATTTACTAAGCTTAGCTTAGTATGGCACAAGGCCAAATTGATGACAGAAAGATTGTGTTGTCCCATAAAGGTGCAGAGTGACATAACACTTACTGGCACAGAAAATGGAATTGGTGGTTCGAGTTTCTGCCAAGACTATTTACGTTCACTTTGTATTAATGCCCTTGGGAAAGGCATGAAACCACTTCTCCCCCAGCTATGGGTAAACAGTTGGATCCCTTTAGCCCTGTGAGGCAGTCCATCTAAGAGAAGATTATTCTGACAGAAAAAAATTACAGGTTGGCATAGGTCCCAAGCCCAGGTAAAGGAGGAATGTTGGGCAAGGGGCTAGCAACTCCACCCTGTAAAAAAGGGTCTTGCTACTGAAACCGCAGCAGAGTGGTTGCAGCCCTATACTCCACAAGGATCCTACAGGAGTAAACACAAATCTTCCAAATGGGGAGAGTCTGCTAACTTAGATATTTACTAAGCTTAGTTAAATGGGAGTAAATTATAGTAGGAAGATTGTGTTGCACCAATATTGCAAGTGGGAAGAAACTTCCTGCTTTGACAATCATTTGAAATCCTGACTTTTAACTGGTCTTGAACACTGATCATTGACACTGGTGAGAAGTATAGAACTAAGGGTGTTTTTTAAGCTTAGTTTTATGACACTAGGCTAATTGAGTGAGGAGAAATGGAATAGGAATATTATTGATATTTACTAAATTTAGTATGGCCTGAGTCCAAATGGGGGAGGGAATGAAAGTAAGAAAATTGTGTTGAACCAATCTTCTAAGTTGAGAGGGCCTGATTACCAGCCTTGAAAATCCTGCATTTGAAATCCTGTGTTTTTACCTGGGCTTGAACACCAACCATTGACACTGGTGAGAAGTACACAACTACTTCAGCCATGAAGCTCACGCCTAATGATGTTTATTAAGCTTAGCTTATGTTATAGGAGGTGCAGAGTGGCCTAGTGGTAACCAGCACACAAAACGGAAGTGGCAAAATGAGTTTGAGTTTCAATGTTTATTTAGCTTAAAATTAGATATGTATTTATTAATTTTTTCTGAAACTCATAAATTATTTTTAATACAACCAATTAAAAAAGAGCATCAGCAATTTATTATAACATAACTCATATTATATAAAATATATCATTTGGCACTAGGCTAATTTTAATCCAACCAAATGCGTTTACAAAATGTAACTGAAAATTTATTACATAATAGTATGAAAAAAAAGAATTTCTGTTTTCCAGCATTTTCTGTGGTTGTAAATGGCTGACTATCAAGGTTGCCAGATTAAAGAGGTACAACTGTACTTAAAAAAAAAAATATATATATATATATATAGGTTGTTCAGAAAGTTATGCTGCATTTTGGAAAAGAATTACAAGCTTCAACAAATGTTAAATGAATTTCTCAAGAACATAATAATCATTATTAGCATAACAAAAGCCCACTTCCTTTCAAATTAAAAATATTTATAGTTATAGAATCATCTATCTATCTATCTACCGTATATGCTGGTATATAAGACAGATATTTAATTTTTTTTTTAAAACTATGCAAATATTACACTGCGCACCAATGCTTCCCGATTTGCAATGCATTTCTGTAGTAAAATTATTTGCAATGCATTTTATAGTAAACTCATTTATAATGCATTTCTATAGTAAAACACTGCTACAAAATAATTATTATACATATCATAGCTCTATTCTGTGAGTAATGCTTGCATTAATTCCTAACTGCTGATAATCAATTTCTTCTTGATTTGTAATGCATTTCTATAGTAAATCACTACTACAAAATAATAATTACACATATCATAGTTCTATGCTGTGAGTATTGCTTGCATTAATTCCTGGCCACTGACAATTGCTGTTTTTCTAATTTCAATGCACAGCATGCAAAGTGAAAGCTAAAACTTGCTCAAACAAATTTCAGGCCAAAAATTTTGTAATTTAATATTTAATCATCAAATGTATTTTCCCCCTACCACTAGAAATATTCAGTTTGTTAGTGCAGAAAATGACTAAAGCTTAGAAGGGGAGTGGTGGAGTAGCAATAAAGTCAGTGAGCAGTGATAAGAAAAGCTGAAACTTTGCTTATATATACCTGGTTCGAATGCAGTCATCGTGAAAATTTGCTTTGTCATTTTGTATCTAGTCATTGTTCTTATCCCCAGAATTTGCTATGTCACTTTATATATAATGATTAGAGTGAATAAAAGTTTTAACGTATATGTTTAATAAATAATTGTAATTGTAAAATTATCCCTGCCTGTATTATTTTACAGGCATGGATAATTTTACATAATGCATTTTTATAGTAACTTAATTTCCACTGAATTTCTATAAATGCTTTTAGTATTTGCTGTGTCAGTATATATGTCATCATTAGAGTGAATGTAAGTTTTAACATATTTGTTTAATAAATCCTACCCATTATAACACAGGTTACATAAACAGTAATAATTGCTACAAGATGAAATCATTCTGTAAATGTTGGCCTACAAATTGACCTGGTGTAGAAATTGAGATTTTCAGTTCAGAATTCAGGTGTAGACAGACCCATGCTTGTCATATAAGTTGCATCCACCCATCACTTATACTCAACGCAGTTGTAAAAATGATACTAAACAGCTCTTTTGACATTCATTCAATGGTCCATAGTCCAATACTCAGTGCAGGGTTTTTGGTCCCCTGTATGGTGGTGTTGGGGCACCCATGTTTTCACGAGTGTGTCTTGGGCGAAATAGCCTGACGGAGCCCATCCCTCTCCAGGCTTCCTCAATCCTACTCTTTATGCTGAGTGCTTAGCAGAGAGGCATCGAGTACAATTTTTAAAGTCTTTGGTATGACTCGACCATGGATTGAACCCACAACCTACCGAACCGGAGGCAAGCACTCTATCACTGGGCCATGATGATTGGTTAATTCAAGTTTCTGATAAAATGGGGAAAATCCAATATAATTACACAGACATCACACCACACACCATTCCCTTTCATTTGATACACAGGCATGTTGATCAGTTTTCTTAGTACTCTAAGCTAAAATAAACATGTGCAATAAAATCTTACCTAGTAATGGTTTGCACAGTATATAATCAGGTCATTATAGTAGTAGAGTTTTTATTGTTTTCTTACAACAATCTGTGTTGAATAAGTAGGCTGCCTGCTATAGTGTGATGATTAACACGCCTGTCTCATGGGTTAATTCCTGCAGACTATACTCCTGTAGAGAATTCAATCCTCATTGGGTTCCACACACTTAGGGGCAAGCTGTACTAACCATGTTTAGGAAATATCAATAATAGTGGGCATCCCCCATAGTATAATGTTTAGCATGTTGGTCTTGCAGGTCATTTTGCCTGTGTAGAGTTTGATCTTCACAAGGTGCTCCACAATTATTGACTTATGCTGCACTAATCATGTTTATGAATTATAAATAATAGTGGGCACCTCCTTTAGCATGATGGTTGGCATGTTGGTAATAGATCAATTACTACTGAGTAGTGGGTTCGAACCTCACTGGGTTCCCTATACTTGTGGTCTTGCACCCAAGCTAAGCTAATCTTAGTAAATATTGATATATTATAAAAGGGAATATTAATATTTGTTGCTATTAATAATTGTATCTGATGATATAAATCATAGAGTCAAGTTGAAAACCTATTTCTATAACATTAATCTCTAAATATTGAGCTCAAAATGACTGACTACTAAATTTGTTTCAGACAGGTAATCAGACAATGAAACAACTCTAATACAGCATAGATGATCTTGATGTCACAAAAAAAAAACACTTTTTGTTTTCAGGATTCTGTTTTTCTTATAAAATGAAGGCAGTATTTCATTTATTTTATTTATAATTTTGTAATTGCATTGTACTTAGAAAAATATCAAGAACATTATGATGCTCTGCATTTTCTTGTTTATGTTCAGCTCGAATGAACCTGGATTTTTTAAGCATTTGCAAAAAAAAAAAAAGTAAAGGTTACTACTCTTATAATTAGCATTTAATAGTTATCTTCCTTGACAAATGTTAGACAAAAAATATAGACATACATGTGGCGCATTATATAAGTAGATTGTTTGAATATTTATACTAATATTTTAGCCTACCATTGTTTCTCTTTTGATTAAGTTATCATTTACATTTAGTTTTATTCTTATACATGGTGTATCTGCCTTTTTTTTCCTGTGCTTATATAATCACACACCTTTACGATACAGAAGTCTTTCTAACATATAAAAAAAAAGGATATTAAAAATGTTTTAAAGAAACATTTAATATAAAAGAATTCTTAATAAATTAAATAATATTCACTACCTGGAATTATATTTTCTTTGAAAATAGAGAAACTTGCCTTAAAAATTAATTTTTGTCTGTACAACTTTTTCAAGATTTTATCTTATTACTGAATACAAATTTTTCTTGTCATGAAGAAAGACTGGCTGTAACATTAAAAAAAATTCCAGTCTCTACATTTTAAAGATGTCTTTGACAATTAAGAAAGTTTTCACAATTCCAAATGCAGTGTTTTAGAGTGTGTGCGTGAATATTACTGTGCATGCTTTTTATGTGTGCATACTTCAGTGTGTGTGTGCAAGCATATATATAAGTGCTTGCAAGCGTATATATGTGTGCATATATAAGCGTGCACATGTATATATAAGTGTGTGCGCACGTTTAAGTGCCGCCATGCATATATAAGTATGCACACGCATATATAAGTACACATGCATACACACATCAAAAGCACATGCATAGACACATGCGTGCATGTGCATATATAAGTGAGTGTGCATGCTCATATAAGTGTGCACATGTGTATATATAAGTGCGCGTGTTTATATATAAATGCGTGCGTACGCATATATATATATATGTGTGTCTATGCATGTGCTTTTGATGCGTGTATATGTGCATGTATAGGTGTACACGAGTGAGTAACTATTTGTACATTCATCTGTATGTGTGTTTGTGTGCATGCTTTTCTTTGTGTCTGTGTATATAAGTGTGTGTGGTTGTATGAAGAATAAAAGTAGCAAAACAAGAAGTCAAACTTTTGGTTGTCAAGTGTATTTAATATTAAATTTAATTGATTGCCAACTGTGGGGATTGAAATTCTGAAAAATGAGACTTAATAAGTGAAAACGTTTAATTTTACTGATAGATATATCAGATATTTTCAAAAATCTCAGGGTAAATGAAGGAGATTGATTAATTTTAAGAAGAGAAGATTTGCTAAATGAATAAAGAAGAAAGATCATCTATATTATTATGATCAGAGTTCTGTATGTTTGTTTGTTTGTTATGGTAACACAGCAAAAATGATACATCATAGCAAGATTTATGTTAACGCAATACTATTAAAATACTCTAACTTGGAGAATAAAGCAATTTCTAGTCCAATTTGTAACTTAATAATAGTGTGGGGTCTTCATTCATGCTCACCCCCCAATAATCTATATTACAAATGATCTAATTTATCAAAGGAGATAATTCTAGGTATATTAAATGCTAATTATAGAGTAGTTTCCCTTATTTGTAAATAATTATTACATAAATTCTGTAAATAGGAAGTGACTTGACATAAAGCTTAATGGCTGCCAAATGCTGTCTTTAAGCAAGTGGTGAATAAAAGAGAAAACAATAGGAAGTGAGGTGTGCGAGTGATTGGAGATGTGTGTGATTGGAGGTGTGCATATGTGTGATTGATTGTGTGTGCATGCACGTGTGTCTATACATATGTGCGTGTAGGTACACATAAGTGTGTGTGAATGCCTCTGTGAGAGTCTGTCTGTGTATACATGAATACACTCAATTATATATTTCATACTAGCATTCCAAGGGAAATTATGAATCACTGCCACCCACCCAGTCCGTTGGATTTATGACACTCCCACTGAACTTTCACTAAGGGCGTTGATTAGATATTATATCCCAGTTCATAGGCATTTTTACATAAACATAAACAATCAATGATTGATGTTTATGTAAAAAGTTTGTTTTAGCTTTGGGAGAATGACATAAGTACAAACCAATAGTGTTGTAAACTGATCAATGCAGAGCGATGATCAGCAGCACTGTTAGATGGTGATCAAAAATACCATAAACATGAAATTGAAAAAGGGATGATCAATGAATAAGTTACTTCTCTTGCCTTTTGTTGCATCACTAAAAAGTCTGAATTTTCAAAAAAACAAGTGTGAATACTGCTGGACACAAACTAAGGGACCAATTTACCATTGTACATTACTGATAATGATTGAAATGATTGTCTAGTGTTAAAAGAGCAGTTCCAATTTCTGTTAAAACAAATGGTCCTCATTTCAAGAGAATAAATTGAAGGTATTTCAAATAATGAATAATGCCAAATGTATTAAGTTCTAAATTTTAATCTAGTCTTCATTTTACCAAAATAAATTCTGAAAACAAAGGTTGACTTATTTATTAAAAACATCAATTAAAATCATAACAACATACCAGCCAGATTATACTTAATTATTTCTATTACATAAGAATCTACATATATAATATGACATGTGTATGTCTATATTTTTTGTCTAACATTTGTGAAGTGAGATAACTATTAAATATTAATTATAGCGTAGTTTCTCTTATTTATTTATTTTGCAAATGCTTACAAAATCCAGGTTCATTCTGGTTGAACATAAACAAGAAAATGCAGAACAACATACAATGCAATTGCAAAATTATTTAAATACGGCCATCTTTTTTTTGATGGCTTAGGTAAACTAGTTATTAAGAATTGAGAAGAAATGCTATTACAATTAATTATATGCTAAGCTAACTTTGAAAACAGCCACATTGATGGAATAATCAGCAATGTTCTGTAAGATAGCAAACATTTCAAAGTGCGAAATGGCGTAACGGTTACCGGAAAACAGAATTGGTGAACCGAGTTCAAGTTTTGGCTGAGCTGTTCAGCTTACTTTATGCTAATTCCCTTGGGAAAGGTATGAATTCACTTCTTCTCACAGCTATAAATATATATCAGAGCAGTTGGAGCCCCTTAGCCCTATAAGGCAGTCCATCTGAAAGGGTAACTGACAGAAAAAAACCTACCCAAGCCATATTTTCCATACTAGTATGTTCTGCTCACCGGGTGCAACATATACCTGAGGAATGAAGAACATTGGCTGAAGCATTGTGATGAAAAAACAAGAAAGATGAGAATATTAGTTCAAACAATTCTTGGAATTACAAAAATACTAAAAAACATGGAATAATACTATGCTTTTTTTAAATGTTTTATTTGATTTTGATTATTGTATTTGAGTATAGCATTTCATGGGTTTAAAGTATCTTGCTGTTAGGAGGTTTCACTCTGATAAGTAATTTAATCTTTGTAAACAATTTCAGAAACTTGAGCAGCAAATAAGTCCTGTAGAGTTTGCTTTATTCTGTGCACGAAAAAAAGCATAGTATATATAAACAATCATTCTTATATTCCATTGCACTGGCTTCCATGTGTCATGATTGGCAATGGATATCACAGCCTAATATCTCATTAGAGCATGTAATTGATAAGTAATCTTGAGATTACTGGCAGTGGAACAGAAAAGGATTCAATCTTTTCCTAAGAGCATCAGCATAAACAAATGATGTTAACAACTATATTTTCATTTAATGAATTGCTTGGACGAGTATCTTAACCTTTGTTTTTTTTATCAGTACATTTTGGCTAGTGGGCTCTCTGGCTCTCTGGCCTTTGTACAGTGTATGTCACGCCCAGTATTCTTAAATTTACTATCTATAACTTTTAGAGGTGTCATCAATGTTCCAACTTTTGTATGGACAAATGAATACCTTCTTCCTATCCTTGATGTTGTCAATGTTTCTGTTGGTCCATTCTTCAGCCTAGTATAATTCAAGAAAAGAGACAAATCTTTTTTCTCCAGGCGAAGAAAAATTGTGGTCATTAATATACCAACCGGATCAATCCATTTCAGCAGTGCTAGGTACTCAAATGTAACTGTACCGCTGACCAAGCACTCGGGCGATTCCAAACTATATACTGGTGAGTGCATGGTTGGTGATATGGCTATGTCTGTGTACCTAGTGCTGCTGAAATGAATTGATCCAATGGGTCTATTAATAACCGCAATTCTTCTTTGCCTGGAGAAAAAAAGGTTTGCTTCTTTTCCTGAATTATACACCTGACAAGGACTGAAGAATGGATCGCCCAAAATATTGTGTTGACAACATCAAAGTTGAGAAGAAGAGATTTGATTGTCCAAACAAAAGTTAGAATCTTGAATTTATAGTGCTACATGAATCTGTTACTTGTATTAGTGTGGAATTTGGGGGTGGGGAAGAAAATTGAAGATTTCTGGATGTGCCACACATCTGAGTAAGGCTCCAGACAACACTAAAAAGGCCAGCAGAAATGCAGTGATCAAAACAAAGGTGAGGTCATTAGTCCAAATGATTTATTGAATAATGACTTCACTTTAGAACTTCAAGCAACAACTGTTACTAGAATTTGAATTCTGTACACTTATTTCATGTTCACTCTTGCTATTCTGTTGTATGAGGTATGATGTGGCCTAATGGTTACAATCAAAGAAAACAGAATTTGTGAACCAATTCCCATAATCTAGGACAGGGTTTCTTCAAACTTTAACTACTCGGGGAAACTTTTTCAATTGAATTGAGTTTAAATTGAGTAAAAATCAAGGATAAAATATAATATTATATAAGAGACTGCAAGATCAATTAAATTGTATGTGACACCGGTGTCACAGTGGGTTCTGAATAGTATGTGTGTCATGTAAATAACAAAGTCATAATGTGTTAAGAACATTATAAACAATTAATTATTACACAAGATAAATAAAATATGAAGGCATATGTGAAAATATCATTTGTTTCGAGGAACCCCTGGAAAGGTTGTATGGAACACTGGGGTTCCACGGAACACAGTTTAAATACTGCTGATCTAGGAGATTGACAGAATGCCAGGCTGGATTCTTCACACCATTTCTACAGTGAGAAGTTACTTGGCAGTGCCCATCTCTTCCCCAAGTAACATGAAATGGAGAACTTGGCTACATAATTGGTTGGTCTCATAATCTTGGTGATTATCAGGGTTCCATGCTTGGTCCTTCTTGGATATAAACTACATGGTACTAGATGTTGTTTGGTTAGTCCAATGATCTAGGAGATCACCAGAGTACCATCTATTTAGCAGTGGTTCCAAATCACTGGGCTGTGAGGAAATGATATGATTTGGCGATATTTCTATATAAAATAAAAACAATTTAATTTCCTTGATCTTAATATTAAATTTGTTAGATAAACCTTTTTAGAAACGAAATTGAGTGTATTAGCCACTTATTATAAGTGACATAGTTGACTTATTCCCTGTATTCCGGTAGTGATTAACACCATCCCCACTCATCTGTTGGTTGGTCCACAAGAATATTGTCAATATTAAACCGGTCTATGGTGCAAAAACATTGGGGCACCCCTGTTATAAAGCAAAGGGGTTACTTGGTTGATTTAAGAGAGTGTCATGGTATGTCCTTCATGATATCTCTAGGGCAAGGGGACTTACTTGGCAAGGCCTATCTCCTCTTCAACTAATAAGAGACAGTATTTGGTTACGTAGGATCAATGGTTGGTTGGTTGAGCCTATCATCTAAAATAGAGTGCCATA
Source organism: Architeuthis dux (assembly GCA_006491835.1). Lineage (NCBI taxonomy): Eukaryota > Metazoa > Mollusca > Cephalopoda > Oegopsida > Architeuthidae > Architeuthis > Architeuthis dux. Next base: position 5,893,320 of record VCCN01006196.1, read on the forward strand.
TTGAGTCCTTGATGGCATCTTTAGTTAGAGTTACTTGGCATTACCCATCTCTTCCCAAAGTAACATTAGGGCTAGTTTACATGTTACTTGTAGTAGGGAAGAGTCTCTCATTTGACTGCAAGAATAATAATTAACTTGAGCACAATATGAAATCTGTCCAAAAAGTATTTCAGCCATTTAATACTAACAAAAAATAACCTACCTAGGGCAATTGCACCTTAGTTCCCTTCAATGTACTCCCCTTAGGACCTCACACACTTGTCCCAGTGTCCCTACCACTTTTCAAAACAGTCTGCAAAGTCCTCTTTTGGGATTGCCAACAGCGGCCTCATAACATTCTCCTTTATCTCGTCCATAGTCTGAAACCTCTTTGTGAAAAGCCAGAAGTCGGTGATAGCCACATCTGGACTGTAGGGCGGCTGACATAGGTGATGCAATGTTTTGCCAAAATAAACTGCACAGGTGTGAAGAATGGGCAGGATCTGTCATTGTGAATGTGATGATCACATAATACAAAAGCTGATTGAATAGTGTCCCACTGCCGCTTCAGTAACCCCATGGGAGAGTGTCAATCAAGTATGCGCAGCAAGGACCCCTATGATTGGTTTCCAAGTAACATCAAGGCCACACAACTGGTTCTCGAGATATTCAAAATGGCTGGATACTTTGCAGACAGATCTTGTATTCTCATCAAAATCCTTTGATTGTATTTAGCAATTGGATATTTGTAATGATTTGGGTATTATTAATTAAACTGATTTATGAGTCCCTGTTATTATTAGTGTCTATTTGTTACACACTTCCATCCCATCCATTGATTTTGTATATAAGCATCAATGACACAAACCAGGTCAGATTTGTGCGAATACCTTGGTTTATTTTCAATACTATGTAGGTGTCTCAATTTATTCTTTCTTCCCCTGACCTTCCTAATTTTCCCAAGTAATGCGTGGAACTGCAGTGTAACAAGTCAATGAAGACTGATTCCTTCTTTCCCTTGCGGCTGGCTGGCCTGGGCTGGGTTTGTTAGGCTCAGTTTACCCACCAGCTTCTGTGTTCACTCAGTCAAGCAGAACAATAAAACCTGGCAAGTTATCTGCACTTACCACCTGCAACCACCACTAACCTTACATATATCTCATATTTGGCCTAATTCTTTTATTTGTCTGCTTTTATTCCCTTGTGAATGACTCATGTTCCACTTTTAAAAGATTTAGCTTTTGTAGACTCTGAAATGAAGATACAAATTTGGTCTTTTTACCTTGGATTTACTCACATAAAATCATTATAATATCAAAGGGTTATTACATAGAATGATTATTATATCTGATGATTATATAGGATGTCCTCAGGTTAAGAACGAGTTCCGTACCTAGGTCTGTTTTTAATTCGGTTGTATTTATACCGGAATAGTTACATACAGTCTGTATTTAGCGTCAGTTAGTCAATTGTTTTTTTTAATATATAATATATATTTTATCTTTCTATGCATAACAACCATTAAAGAAACAACTATAATAATAATAATCATAATCATAATCATAATTGTAATATTATTATTACGTACTAGTGACTTTATTTCCATGCTGTTTGTTTGGATTGTTTACGTTGAACAAGAGTATTAAGCGGAAGTGCTGGTCTTGTTCTCCATCAGTTGCATTGGATTTACGCTTTGGAGGCATGGTTACGAGGGTACAGTACAAAGTTAAAAACAATCAAAACACGATCACATACACAGAAGACATTGTTAACAACTACCATGATCCAACATGAAATACCAACAGTGTAGTTATTCCTGAGCCAACGAATCACTGAAGACACGCAATGTTTTGTTGTGCGTCGGAAAGTAGTGTGCCATTCGTTATTATGAACCGTTATCTGTAACTCAATTAAAAAAAAAAGAAATGGCTCTATGGCTGTCCATTCAAAAGTACAAGTTATCCATAAGTCGGACGTTCTTAATTCAGGAACTTTATGTATAGAATGTTTATATCAAGTTGATTATTACATAGAATGGTTATTATGTCAAATTGATTATTGCATAGAATGGTTATGTCGATGATTATTACAGAGAATGGTTATTATGTTTTAGAATGTTTATGTCAAATTGATTATTACATATTGTATGGAATGGTTATGCTTGATTATTATATATACGTATAGAATGATTACATGGAATGGTTATGTTAGGTTGATTATTATATAGTGTAATTCAAGTTTACAAACAGCACAAAATTGTAATATCGGTTTGACTCCACACTGATGTGATATAATACTTCATTTTCTTCATAGGCTGGTGAATCATGTTAGTAATAGGATCATCAAAGTACAACTCAGACATCTTTAGTTTTGGTTGTTGAGTTCTTGCTTTATTCAAAATGTTTTGTTGGAGACAAAATGATAGGTCTAACGAGGGCTAAAAGTTTTTTCTTAGGTGAAATTGTATGACCATCTCCGATCACACTGATTGGTGGCAGGATCCGAGTGAAAGCTGATGCTCACATATGGCACTTACCCTTCTGGCTGACCACTGTGGCTAGTTGGTTGCTCTTTTATAGGTATTCATGGTCAAAACCATATCATATGTAAACATAAATCATGTGACCCTACTATGTGCTTTGCTTTCATTGAACCATGCTTAAAGCAGATGTTTTATGTTGACTAATACCTTCTGAGATCAAACTATGTTGAATATATTATATACAATTGAATGATTATTATATGGAATGGTTATTATGTTTGATTATTGTCTAGAATGGTTATGTCTAGTTGATTATTACATAAAAACAGTTATTACATGGAACATTTATATTAGGTTAATTATTACATAGAATCAATATATAATATTAACAAAACCTTGTCTCAGAAATTCTGACAGAAAGAAGGTCAGAGTTCAGCACCCAAAATGTTGTGTAGAAAACAGCAAAGATGAAGAAATTGGTTTGAAAGAATCAATGTATAATAGTAACAGTACCTCATCCCAGAAATAAATATAGGTTTCCCTTGATTAACGCGATTAATTAATCCTCAGATATTACTGCGTATATCAAAACTGTGTTAATTAAATACAACAATCAATGATAAAAATGACAATTGATCTATGATCGATTAGTGACTCCAAATATTTATGTATAGATACTCTATAAAGTACATAATAACAACAAATGTGAAATAAATGCATATTGAATATATTAAAGTAGTTTTAGCAACATCTACTTTCAGAGAAAAAAAAACTTTGTTTTGCCGATGAAAGTAAACATTGACTTTGAAACAGTTCTATTCTATTTTATAATTAATGAACATTTGTTTTTTGTTTCTTTAGACAAAGATTTGCCCTTTTTTCTTCCAAGAAAAAAAAAGTAACAAAATTTAAAAATTTTCAATTACATTTTTAAATATGGTTTTAGTTTCCTGCAGCATAGTTGGCCCGAGGCATAAGTGAACTAAGCGGCTGCTTAGGGAACCGTGACCACCAGGGGGACCCAAGAGAACTTGAATGGGCAGTGGGGGGCCCAAAATTAAATTCTGCTGAGGGCCCCTTAAAGGCTTTGGCCAAGCCTGCCTGCAGGATATTTCTAATTATTTGCAAAAATATTATCTTATAATATTTGTTTTATATTATCATGCTCTTCTTCCAAAGTCATCTAAGATGAAAAATAAAATTATTTTTGAGAAAATTCATTGTTTTTTTTCTTCTTTTTTTCCATTTTCAAATTTTAAAGGGTCAATGGATAAAGAAAGACACTGCGTCAATCAAAATATTTACTGCATACATAAAGGGCAATTAATTTAACTGCGTTAATCAAAACTCGCGTTAATTAAGGGATACCTGTACAAAACATAATTTAGGGTCAAAATTACATGGTTACTACTTTGATGAGTCTGAAATTTATACATGAATCAAAATTATCATAGAATTTATAAAAAGCCTGACTTGCTAAAAATATTTGCCCACCTTGTTATTAATTCATTCATTAAATTTTTAAGTACAGGATAATATTGTTGTTTAACTCGCTTGTTAATCTTTCATCCTTGAAAAAATATCATCACCCAAGAAGAACCTTTATGTCCTCATATCCAATCCGGGACTAAAAAAAAAATAATAGATTGAATTTTTGCGGGATTTAAGGGAAATTTGTAGATTAATTTCCCCAAATTAGTGGGTTTGAATTTTTCATCTAATCGACTTTTACACAAGTATATATGGTAAATAGTCATCAACTGCGAGATCTTATTGTTTAATGTTGACGTATATCTAGTGGTGTCCATAATTTCTTTTTAAAGTGGGGGTTCTCTCATGATTACTTGTTTTCTTTTTGTTTTTTTAGAAAGTCTTATCTGTTTGAATGCTAAGTACATTCACCAAAAGTCTGCCGGCTGTATGTGACAGCCTACTGCAAAACCCACACAACATAACCCCATGAAATGTTCTGTGTGTACCAATGTGACCCCGGAAAAAGCTTTTTTGCAAATTAGTTTTTTGAACCCCCAATCTAAATTCATGCTAAAATGGACACATTTTTTGTGCTCGCTCTTTCAGCTGAACAACCTAGGGTGTTGATAAAAATAAACAGTGGGGACTTGGTATCTCTCATAGAGAGGAGGGGGGAGTAAGAGGGGGAATGACTGGTTGTTTATTTTAAGTGAATGATTTTTCCGAGATTGTTAAAAAAAAGAAAAAAACAAAAAACACTATCTGATTTCCATCTATCTATCTATTTTATTAATTCATTTTTTGACAGCAATACATACCAGTGCATTAGAGAAGGTAGTTAATCAAGTGATTAATAATTTAACTTAACTCATATATTGGATTACCTGTATAGAATGATATTGTACTCCAGTTATCAATCTGTTATCCTCAAAAAAATACCTTTATCCAAGAAGAACTTTTGCGCACTCCTCCAATCCAGGACTAGTCTTGAAAAAAAACCCAGGCAAACAAAAAACAGATCCACATAATTTAAGGCAGTGTTTACCAACTTTTCTTGCTATGTGGGCCACATAGCTTTTGGTGTGACAAGTCATGGCCCAGTAGGGAACATAGCTAGGAAATCTTTGAACTCTGGAATCAAATTTGTCAGGTACAACTCGAAAATGGTGTGGCCAGATGCCTGTCAAGAAAGAAAGAAAAAAAGAAGAATTGTGCAGTCTCTTTGACCCACATGGAAAATGTACTGTGGCTTACCATTGGGCCATGGCCCACTCGATGGGAAACCTTGATTTAAGGGAAATTACAGATTATTTTGCCATACTTTTGTCACAGGATAAAAGATTTGCACGTAAGGTTTTTGCACACACAGACTACTAAAAATTAGATTGATTATTAGGTCTTCTTTAATTTTAATGCTTTGCCCTAACTTATGAATACATAATAGATGTAGTTTTATATATACATACTATATAAAGTGTACTTTTTATAAAAAATCTTTAAACCGTATTGAATGTACTTTTATGTAAAATCTTTAAAATGGTATCAAATATATTTGTATATTTTATGTAAAATATTTAAAATATTTGTACTTTTATATTTAAAGAAAAATCTTTAAAATGTTATTGGATTTACTATATCTAATACTATAAGGACGACAAATGTTTTTGTTTGTTTCTCTGTTTGGTTTCTAAATTGTTTTATAGACTCCTAAACAGTTGCACCCTATGAGCTGAAAATTTATGTTTAAGGGTAACTTGACCCTAGGATGAACATATGCTAGGTGGCAATGATCTCTGGTGACCTCTAAAGGTCAATTTTGGCATTTTCAAATCTAACGCAGATAACTTCACTCTAAAGGCTGCATTTTGTATACAAGGGTAACTTCACTCCAGGATGAACATAAGATAGGTGGTGCTGACCTGGTGACCTTTAAGAATCAGGTCAATTTTAGCATTTTTAAATCTAATGGAGATGGCTGCACCCTATGGCCTGCAAATTTGTATACAGGGGTAACTTCACCCCAGGATGAACTTAGGATAGGTGGCCTTGGCCTCTGTTGATCTATAAAGGTCAATTTAGGACCAGGTCATCAATTTAGGCATTTTCAAACCTAAGGCAAATGGCTTCAAAATTGCGTACATGGGTAACTTGATCCCGGGATAAACATAGAATAAGTTGCACTAACCTCTGGTGACCTCTAAAGGTCAATTCAAGGTCAGGTCAATTTTGGCATTTTCAACCCACGTGAAAGGTTGGGATCACTACTTTGAGAAGCTCTGTGTTAGAATTTACTACATGACCTTTCAGTTTTGAGTATTTTTTCCCCTCCGGGCAACACCAGCTAGTATTATATAAAGTCTTTAAAATGGTGTTATATGTACTTTCATATATTATGTTAAATCTTCAAAACTATTGTTTTATTATTAATTTTTTACTAGTATTTTTTAAAAATCTTAATTTTACTTGCTTTTTATCACAACTCCCAGATTGTCATTCCATGATTGTGAGCATGGAATCGAAGTAAAGAATAAGCTGCAAACTGATATTCCTTATCCTCATGATGTAAGTTCGAGTCTTGTTGGATGCTTATTCTTTATTTCTGATAATGCTGCTTACTAACAATCGTGGAATGACGATCCAGGAATTAAAAGAAACTAAAAT
>VCCN01006196.1:5925356-5935516 GCA_006491835.1 Architeuthis dux
TAAAAATATTTAATAAATTTATATACAGATCAACTGTATAAATTAATATTTTGGAAATTCGCTTGACATCTTTTTTGCAGACGAAAATGAGGATCCTTCTTTTTGTGTGTTTAGATACTTTGTCAAATAAATTATCGCTAATAAATTGGACAGTTGGTAATAAATTGGCATATGAAATTATAATTAACTTATACTATCATTACTTTTAAGTGTTTACAAACTACTTGTCACATATAATGCAACAGTAAAACAATTATTCTCAGTAATAAAATCATTCATAGATTACATGCTTAGCTAAATGATTAGCAAGTGTTTTGATTCATTGATTAGCAGAAAAAATGGGATGAGTGACTGAATTATTTAGATGAGTATCTTCATCTTTGTTCTTTTTTTATCATGTTTTGGTTGATGTGTTTTTTGTCTTCATTAGGTGTATATTGCATATCACGTTTTCCTTGTCTGTTTAATTTAAATGAGAAAAATCAGGAAAGCACAATGTTTTTTTCAAATTTTATTTATTTGTAAGTTGATATGCTGGAAACTTGACAAATGAAGCCAGTAAATTTGAATAATATCCAATTTTCAATTAAAAACCTTTACATGCACCTTTGATAGATATGATCAGACTGAGATTGATAGATAGATAAATAGATTGAGATTGATAGATATGAACAGACTGAGATAGATAGATTGATAGATAGATAAATAGATTGAGATTGATAATTGTGAACAGACCAAGATAGATAGATAGATATGAACAGACCAAGATAGATAGATAGATAGATAGATAGATAGATATGAACAGAGATAGATAGATAGATAGATAGATATGAACAGACCTAGATAGATAGATAGATATGAACAGACCGAGATAGATAGTGTGTGTGGTATAACAGATTTGGGTCCAAAGTTGAATTATAACATTTTTTTTAATTATTAATTTCTGTGGTTTAAAAACCCCCAAAACATGAAAAAATAAAAGTACTAATCATTTCATGTTTGTATGCATATACAGGTACACAATCTCCTATCCAAAAACCATCACATGACCAAAATCTTTTGGCAGCATGCCATGTGGGGGTGGGTGATCAATTAAAAAATTGGAAAAAGGGTGATCAATGAATAAGTTACTTCTCTCGCTTTTTGTTGGATCACTAAAAAGTCAAAATTTTCAAAAAACAAGTGTGAACGCTGCCATACCCAAACTAAGGGACTAATTTATCATAAACTTACATTGCAAATTGAACCCCTACTAAAAATTTATTGGGGGGGGGATTTTCAAAAAACAAAAATGTTTTTTCTATACATAATAAGGAATAAATGTTTAAATTTTCAGCCCTCTAGCTCCATTAGTGCAGCCTGTATGCATGGCACAGACATTGCTAGCCACCCAGAATCATTTAAAAACTGATGAAACCTATGTTGACATTTTCTAATAGTACAGTAGTAAATGGAATGAGATAAAGAGAGACCATCAAATTACTGGCATAATTTTTATTCTTAAGTTCTAAAAGGAAATATTTACATACTTTTTTTTTCTAAGTAAAAAAAAAAAAAATCTCAAAAAACGTTCGGTTTTCAAAACTTTTTGGTTTTCAGAATTCCAGATAAGAGACTGTGTGCCTGTATTACAGAATATTTGCACTTGTGGATAGCAGTATATTTCGGCTCGGAGACATTTGAAGATGTGAATGAATAGAGACTGATTTACTCTTAGCATGCTTACCATAAAAAACACACTTTCTTATTTTTTCCCAAAAGTTTGTGGAGAAAAAAGAAAGAAGCTCAAGATTTCTTTCCTGAAAAGAAAAAAAAGGTTAAATTTGTCTTATTTTGAAATCTTATTGATATTTATTAGGTTTAGCTTAGTAGTGCACAAGGTCCAATGTTATGGGAATAAGAAGATTGTGTTGTGCCAATTTTCTGTGGGGAGGCAGGCAGTGTCTTGATATTTACTAATTTTAGTTTAGCATGGCACAAGGCTAAATGGAAGAGAAATGGGAGTAGGAGGAATTTGTTGTTCCAATTTCCTGCTTTGATATTGTTTAATCTTAGCTTTGTATTGCACAAGGCCATATAAGAGGAAAGAGGAAGATTGTGTTGTGCCAATTTTCCGAGTGGGGAGGGCCTGCTAGCTTTGATATTGATTAAGCTTAGCTTAGTGTTGCACAAAGCCAAATGGGGTTTGGAAGATTGTGTTGAGCCAATCTTCCAAGTGTGTGTGAAGGGTGACACGGAAATAAAGAATAAGCTTCCAATGAGATTTTGTTCTTATTGTTGATTAAAGAAAAACTAGTCCCAAATTAATAATAATGACTAGAGATTTGCTATAAAAAATTAGTAATTATTCAATAATCATTTATTATTTAATAACAAACTTTTTATGTAACCCGTAATTTCAGAGGTGGGATTTATTAAAGAAATATGTCAAAACTTTTGTTCACGCCAATGATTGTATATGTTGTGGTGACAGACAATTCTAGTGGTGATAGGGGTAATGAAACAATAATCAAGTATTTTAGTGCCAACTGCATTTGAACCTGGTACAGAAGTGTGAGTGACTGAGCAGTTAATGGCACAAAGAATGGGATCGGTGAGGTGAGTTCAAACTCTGGCAGAAACAGCTTGGGTTCACTTCGCACTAATGCCCTTGGGAAAGGCATGTATCCCCCCCCCTGCCACCATGTCATGGGTCAGTGTGGTAGAGTAAGGCCTAGCATCCTCCATGTCTTACACTTGTGGAAGGCCTATGTCCAACAACAGACTTTAGATAAAGGCTGATAAAAACAAAAACACAAAGAAAATGAGGGAGCCACTTACTGTGATCACTTTGAGACAGGGTATATAACAATAACTAGCTGACAAAGGGTATAAAAATTGAAACAATTTACACGTATTGTAATAATTTTATATTCATTGTTACAAATTCATTGTTATCTTATAGAATTCATTGTTATAAACAATTTTACAATATAAAAAATTAATATGAATTGTATATGAAACTTTTAATTCATTTTAAATAAAGGGATCGACTGATTTTGATAATAATGGTTTGACAACATTATCTGTGATTAGAATAAACAGCTTGCTCTGTATATGTAAGCAAGGTTTGATATTTTTTATCTAAAAATATTTCGAGCCAGTTTCAGCAAACAATCTGTATGCATGTCCGTACCAAGGGAAAAATTGGGGTGTAACTTTGGAGGAGACAATTGCTAATCTGGTTTCCAGGCAAAATCTTGGAAATTCTGCAATTTTGGTTTAATTCAGATATAAGAATGGCTAATAATTGCATAATTCATTTCAAAATAGATGAAAAATTTGGTGTTTAATCATCAGATCTTTTTCATCTGCCTCCAGCAAAATTCAATTTGTTAGTGCAGAAAAATGACTATAGCTAAGCCAGTGATGTAACACTAAATAAATGATCAGGGATAACAAAAGCAGAAACCTTGCTTATTTGTTTAAAATAAATACTAAAATCCGTGATATCACGGGTTACATAAACAGCTAGTTAGTGAATGTGAGTTCAAATCTCATAGGAACTTTATTCTTTATTTCTGATCCATGCTGCTTACTTCATAGTCATAGAATGTAAAACTTTCTCAAAGACACAGAAACACCAGGGCCATGCGCTATAAGGGCTACCCCCCTTTAAACATAATTTAACCCATAACATTTGGATTTTACACCTGAAGAAGGCTGAAAAATGGATTGGCCGAAACGTCGTGTTTACAACACAAATAACAAGAAGGAGTTCAATTGTCCGAAGAACCATTTCAACTTTAGATTAATATGTCAAGACTTCTGATTTTTCCTTAAAAATTTGAATCATTTATGTACAAATATTTATCTGGAAATTAGTTTACTCAATTTAATTTTGTTTTACAATTTCTGTATATCATTGAATTTTCTTGTTATGAATTCTCTGGCTTAATGAAATGAACAATTGTTAAATACCGTTTTACCTGTCATATAATTTGCCCCACCCCCCTCTCTCTTAACAAATCAACTTGCTCATTATACCACAAAGGCAAGTGTTTGAGGTAGAGCTACTGGTTTCTGCTACTTGCTTCTACATACCTTGGTTCACCAAAATATTCCATGCACTTTATCTATATCATAATGATCCAGTTTCTGTATGTTGGTTTGTATGTTTATTACCGTAACACAGCAAAAACGGCACATCTTAGTGAGATTTCTGTTAGCACAATACTTTAAAATGCTCTAACTTGGAGAAATAGTTTCCAGTTCGATTTGCAACTTAATAATAATAGTGTGCTGTAATCATTAAAATGATCCGATTTCTCAAGGGAGATAATTCCTGGTCTATTAAATGCTAATTATAGACTTGACATTGACTGTAATGGCAACTGAAGTTACCTTTAAATGAGTATGACATAAAATAAAATAATCTTTAGAAGGGAAATCAAATTAATGCAATGTATTCATTTTCTACAAATTCTAATTGTTCTAAATTCTAATAAACTCTGCTAATTTGCTGCTGGATCTTTAAAATTATATAGAATCATTATAAATTTGATTTTTCTTGCTTTTCTTTTGCAATAAATTGTTTTCTCACCCAATAAAAAAAACCCATAATGAGATGCACTCATTGAACTTAATAATTATTTTCCATGTTCACTGGTCAGGAACAGTGATCCACTTGGGTTTGACCATGTAAGCTAATGGTATATGCACAAACCAGAAGCTGGCCTAGAGAATGAAAAAAGTAAAATTATTTAGGATTTTGAAATTCAAACGGATCACCCAATCCAGGCCAGGAGACTGGACCTAGTCATAGTGAACAAACAGATCTGTCAAGTAGTGGATGTCATTGTTCCAGCAGATCACTGTAAAATTGAAAGAAAGTGAAAAGCTGGATTAATATCTAGACCTTGCAAGAGAACTGAAAAAATTGTGGAACATGAAGGTGGCCGTTGTACCCATAATTACTGGAACACTATAAATATAGTATGTGAACTCTAGAAAACCTGTTTTTTCGAGTTCACATACTATATTTATTATTGTTAATGGACAACTCTGTCTGTTCCCGCTGTCACTATGGAGAACGTGTTTCCACAACGACTGCCATTGACACACATTGGAAGAGCCACGTGCTCTTGCGCAGTTTGTCGTGGCATTGAGCAGCTTTGGAATCTAATCAGCAGATGAGCGTCAATGCTTTGGGACCACTCAAGCCAGATGTCTCAACCGCAACTGCTACAAACTCATACCTATCGGTTAGTGAGCGATATTCGGCCATCTTCTGCTCTTTGGCTTGTTGGGCGACAATACCTGGCTCAATCGCAGACGAGATCAGGTTGTAAATGAATCACTGGAAGTGGCATCCCAAATTAGTGGTGTGCCAGCTGCTAATGGGAAAACATTTTACCATCTCCATGGTCTAAGCCAATGGGCTCCAATACGGCAGGAATTCCGGCAGCGTTGAATCCCCTTTTAAAAATGTCATTGAGGGCGGCATGGCGAGGAAGGTGACCCATGCTAAGGCAACATGAAAGAGCAACGCCAAAGCAGACACAGTCATTGTCTAGAAGAGTGCCGGCAGTAGGTAGTGGTAAGACATTCAGCCAGTCCCCTGTGTCCAGTGACAATGGGCTCTGGGCTAAGCACTATCCAGGTTAGGTTTGTTGGTGTTTTTTGAGAACTGTGTGAACGAGTGGGCGGCAGAAGGCCAGCGATGACAGGTATGCCGGTAAGGCTATGTCAGAGAATGTATGCTGAGTCCACCTTGTCGAATGGGAAGAGACGTTTGTCGCCAACATGATATTGCATATCGATTCTGCTCCCTCCTGTATTGATGCTTGAAATCTGCCAGTCGACTACTGTCGGGGTAGCAAAGGTCACTGTGGAGAGTGAACAATAACTTTGGGAGAGCGAAGTAGTTCTTAAGTAAGAACAGCCCAGGGTGGGTGTCCAAAAGATGCAGTCGTTCAATCATTAACTTCAGCGTCTCATGTTTTTCATCAAGGCTGGAACGTACTGCTTGTGGGAGGATAGGGGAGCCAAGTATTGAGACTATTAGAATAATGATGTTTTTAGAGACGTCTTTATAGTGATCAGGTTTAGTGATTTTTACACTTAAAATCTTAATGTTGTTATGATGAATAATAGTAGGCAGGCTCTTCCCATTTGGAAGATTAGCACAACACAATCTTTCTAGTCCCCATTTGGCCTTGTACCATACTAAGCTTCGTAAAAGTCAAGGCAAGCAAGCCCTCACCCCCTAAGAAAATTGGCAAAACACAATCTTCTACTCCCCATTTGGCCTTGTGCCATACTAAGCTCAGTAAATATGAAGACAAACACCCTCCCCCCCACACTTGGATTATTAGCACAACACAATCTTTTTAACTCTCATTTGGCCCTGTGCTGTAAGAAGCTAATATTAGTAAAAATAAAATGTGTCTCCTATTGCATGCAGTCATTAATGTAAAGGATAGATATATGTTGTTATTGGGTTGTTACATATGAAATGTCATTTTTTGTGGGTTGTTGACCACTGCTGTCAATAATTTTTCATCAGTAAGAACAGGTTTGGGCCTCCCTCAAGGTTTATTATTGCTATCCATATTTCCAGACCTAAACATATTGAACCAATGCTGAACAGTTTGCACTGTTCACTCCAAATGCTGATCAGCAGCCTGAGCAGCATTTAATCATAATTAGAAATCATACTTGAAAATCAATCATTGCTGTTAAGGGCTCCAAAACCCAAATGATAGAAACATATTTCTGTATTTACATTGAAACTGAAAAAAAAATGCAATTACATTAGTAAATCTTTCACTTTTAGTATTATTCACTGATGTAAAAAAAACAATAAAAACAAAATGACTGACATTTCCTGTGTAACAACGCAATAGTTTTTAGTTGTCTTTGTTTGAGGCCCTCTATGTCCTAGTTACATGTTGTCTCTATGTAATGCCATAATCAATAAAGACGAATTATTTTAGTTGTAAAGTAGAGACCAGAATATATTAAGGTGTTTAGAAGTTTTCAGTTTGAGCCAACAGGTGTTGTACATACATAAATAAAATTGAACCTGTTTGAATACAATGGAGAAATGTTTTAAATAGTTATCCAGTAGTTTTTGTCTTGTTTTTATTCAAGAAATTTTTAAAAATAAAGAATAATGAAAGTATCTCTAAAAAAATAAGTTTATAACACAGTACTGTATTTGATGGCATACATGACCCACATTTTGAAATGGCTCAAATAATATGCCCTGGGTCTTATATGCTGAGTTGAGGTATCTGCTAAGCTGCTTTTATTTTCTCTGGTTAATTACAGCAGTATTATTATTAAAAAAGATTTTGTTTTCTGCTATACTCTAGCTATATATTCTAATAACGTTAAATTAAAAGCTTACCTGTAAATACATTAAAATTATTTCCCTTTAATATTCCCTGCTGAAATGGGAAAGCGGGTATTTATATGCTGTGGGTCTTGTATGCTATCAAATATGGTCATTGAGTCTGTATTTTGACCCAATCACTGTTTTAATTGTTCTCTTGATCTTGTTATTTTGGGAGTCAATATTGTCGGCACGGTTCTCAAGTCGTTTACTCTGCTTAGCTTAACAATTTTGGGGCACTCAGTGAGAATCAAACTCACTACAGTAGTAATTGTCTGTGAAATGAAGTAGCTTCTCAACACACTGTGGTAGGTACCCCAGTATTAGTTATTCACTAAGTTTAGCTTTGTATGACATAAGGCTACAAATGTGTGGTACTTAGTGAGGATTGAACTCGTATACTGGTAATGGTCTAGACTAGCTTGCTAACCATTGCACCTCAGCAGAACACTATTTACTATGCTTAGCTCAGTCTGGTACAAGGCCACAAGTGTGGGGCATCCAATGAGGATTCAACTCACTACAGTATACAGTATTTCTCTGTGTATAACACAAAACATTAAGCCCATTTGATGACAGAGGTGCAGCAACCCTCCTCTCCCCACTAAGAAATAGATTTGACTTATGCAACTGTAAAAATGAAATCAATTCTTTTTATTAATTTGAGCTCAGGTCCAGGGTATTTGAAGGTGCAGATGCTAAGGGTTCAAAGGATTAACCGTAATTTTTGAATATCACAATATTTATTTCCCTCCTGTTAAATACATGCAACTAGAAATAACTAAAATAAATTAAATTAAATTGAAAAAAATAATTAAAGTTAAAAACAATTGTTTCAAATTGAGTGCACAAGGTGTACAAAGTTAGGTACCTTTATTTTTGGCAAACTCAGTTAGCAAGCTAGTCTAACAGACCATTACTACTGCAGTGAGCAAATTCCCTACTAGGAGCCTCACACGTGGCTTTGACCCAGTCTAAGCTAAACTTAGTAAAAACCTAAAGACACCTCACCACGGGCAGTGGTTACCAAGCTACTCTAGGAAATGATTACCATATTTCTTTGTGTATAACATGATTCTTGTATAATATGAGTACTAGATTTTGAGGTGTAAAAGAGTAAAGTAAAAAAAAAGAAATCAAAGAAATTTACCACAGAACCAATAGGTAAAAATTTATAAAGAATAAGACAAGATATCTTATATTGGATGAAAAACAAAATGATAAATTTTTGTTTATATGGTTAATTTATGATCACTTGGGATTATTAGGGTTTTTTATTTATAAAAAACGGAACAAAAAAAACCCCAAAGATGAGGATATTTTTTAAAAATCATTGAATATTAACAATAACTCATCTCAAATATCTTTAAAACATTTTTTAAAAACTCAACAATGAAGAAGATGGAACACAAAATAAAATTGTTCAATATTACCATGTATGCTGGACTATAAGATGAATGATTTACAGGTGAATATAGAGATCTACCGCCCACTGCATCTCATCCAAGTTCCATAACTGTCCATATCAAGCTTCAGTAGACACCCCCCTAATTATAATACCAGTGTGTTGGACGCAGTGTAATATTTGCATAGTTTTTTTGTTTTTTTAAAATTGAACGTCCGTCTTATGTACGGGCATATACAGTAAATAAACATCTAAAAATCTAAGATTAAAACATTGATAAAAAACAGTAAAGATAAGGATAGTCCTTTAAACAAATTTAAATATTAATAACACATCTTAAAATCTTATACAATATTGATGAAAAAGCAAGAATTATGAGTGAATTGTTTTTCATCCCACCTTTTTTTAAAAAAAAAGGTGGGATGAAAAACAAACTCATTAAATATTTAAATCTCAAAGTCTGTCAAAAACAATTTAAAAGCCGTTTTTTTGGATGAAAAATAAGTTAACTGTTAGATGCATAGACAAGATATTTGCAGATATAACATTTACTTCTTGTAATGATAACAATAATAATTGCCATTGTAATAACATTGTGTGTTGCTTACATTATCATTACATAAAATGTGGCAATTGTTTGCTGAATTGGGCTTTAAATTAGTCATTACTCTGCCTACTCTTGCCAACTACGCCTTATCTACAAATAATATTGTAAGATTTTTTTAATTTGATGGGAATTCATGGGTATTAATTTTTGCTATTTTGTTAGGCATTTTTTAACCATCTACAATATATTATTTATATATTATAGTTGTAATATTATTTCTATGTCCTGATGTCTTGATTTAACTGACAGTGGGGAAGGGGTGTCCATTAATGCCAAAAGTCTGTTAAATCCGAATGTAATCTAAGAGGACATTTTTTACCATTTTAAAAACTTTTCATTTTTCTTAATGTAAAAAGGATTCTTTTTTACACACCATCTGGTGCGACCTGGACACATTGTCAGTGATGGACTCAGGGTCATCAGGTGTTTTGGGTCTTAACATGACATGTGTCCATGTAGCACATTATGCCACGTGTTGCTCTCTTCAACTAGAGCCAATGTGAAGCTCTCTCATCAGCTTCCAAGATAGCTCTTCTTCTGATAGCTCTTCTTCCCTGCATCCCACATATTCTCAAGAGTCTTAGGACTTGGTGAAGAGATTGGCCTGCAAAGCCTCAGCCACCCCATCTTAAAAGGCTCACAGCGGGCCTTCCACCCCTTCCATTGACACTCAGCCACCAGTTCCTCATATTTTGCTCTTTTCCTTTCTTGCGCCTTCTCCATGCGACCTTCCCAGGGGACAGTGTGCTCTAACAACACTACCTGCTTGG
>VCCN01006196.1:5940421-5961042 GCA_006491835.1 Architeuthis dux
GGAGCAACACTTTGATCTTAAGCAGAGTGCACAGATCCTACTCTGATCCTAGACAGAAGTGCCGATCCATATGTAAATAATCCTGTCATTTTTTTTAGGTACTGTGCTAGTAATACATATAATAACCCTATTCTGTTAGTAACGCTTTCTTTAATTCCTGACCACTGATAACCACTTTTTTTTTTGCTGATTTTCAATGCATTTTTATAGTAAAATAATTACCAGTATAGTAAAATTTGTTTGTAATGCTTTACCATAGTAAAAACATTGGCAATCCATTTGCATTACACATATGATAGCCTTATTCTGTTAATTATGCTTGCATTATTTTTTGACCACCGACAACACCTTTTTCGTGATCTTCAATTAATTTCAATCATAAAAAATAATTTACAATGCATTTTTATGGTAAAATCATTACTATACCTAGCCATTACTATACCTAGCCAAATATGTAAATGAGTATGTTTGTATGTTTGTATGGTTGTCTGTCATGTCTGCTACCTGACATATCCAACACTTCATAATGGATTGATCCACATGAAATACATTGTACAGTTAATAAAAGAATTAAAGGGTGGATAATAAAAAATGAGATATGCTGTTTCCATAACAACAAAGAATACCAATCAAAGTCAAAGGCAAAATGTGTCAACGGAACGCTTTTGATGTAGCCTACAGTGCAGTTGGAAGGGGGGAACAGTTGCTAGATTCTTGGAAATGTTTCTGGCTCAAAACAAAAAAAAATGACCAAATGCAAATACTCTCAGCAAAAAAAAAAACCAAAAAGAAAGTCAAAATGGCTCAGAATTTAAATATGGCCAAACGAAAAAGTTCATGGCCAAATGCTTTTTAAAAAGGCCAGATTTGTCAAATTTGGCCATCAACTTTCTTTTGAGACATCTGAGTCAAGGGAATGCGGTTCATTCTGGTGCTATCATTGAAAGTTATTGAAAGAAATTTGTAAAGAAATAATTCTTATATTAATAAAATAAATTTAATTCTATTATTTTTTTTCCATTCCGCACGATATCAATGGTTACTTTTCTTACATGACAGTTTGTCTTAAGACTTTATGTCCGATCACCCTTTAAAACAACTGAGTTGAGTTGAGACTTTAAAAAAAACTTAAAATTAGATTAATTGAATTATTAAAAATAGATTATCTAATAAAATAGCTTTAGGCTCCTTAGTGCCAATCCATACATAAATAACCCGTCATTTTTGACAGGTATATTTGTTATATATATATAATAGCCTTATTCTCGCAGTGACACTTCTTAACAACTGCTCATCCTTTTTTTTCCTCATAAACAATGCTATAAATTGTGGGGAAAAGTAACTATCTTTGCCAGGATGCAGACTCTTCTAAACCATTTTATTAAATTATATGTAAATATCTTTTCCCTAAAAATGAAATGAAAATTGTATGATTTCTTTTTAGGAGTATTCTAATAATTTTTCTTTTTATTACTTATATATTTATGTCAGTATCTAACACGTTTTTCTATAATTATTCTCTATATTTTATTAATATATTTTTTTTATTAACAGATTCCTGAAAGCAAGAGACGTTGAAAAGCCAACCCATGGATTCTTTCTGGGGAAAGTACAATGACCTTTAAATACAATGAAAAAAATAACAAGATTAACTTTGCAGGTTTGTATTTTGTCTATTTTAAAAATATTTCCTATGTTGTATATGACATTCATTGCCTAACATGATACATGAATGTAATATGAGGGGATACCCAAAAATAACCAGAATTTAAAAAAAAAGGAATTATTAAAAAAAAAATAAAAAAACATGACTTTGGAAAGAAACTGTGGATCATTTTGGAATCATGGCACACATTCAAATGATTTTTTTTATCCTCTGTGAGCAAAAGAGCTTGGAGAAGGAGTGGTTTCCAATCCTGGTTTTAAATTTAGGTTTGTCCTTCTAGACTGGTTGCCAATCAAGGCTAGACAGCCCAGCCTGTCCTGTTATTTTACCCATAGTTGGGGGGGAGAAGAGATGGATTTGTGGCTTTCCAAAAATGAATGCAAACAGCTTTAGCCGGAATTTGAACTCTGCTCGCACATTCCATTTTCTGCACCAGTAACTGTTAACCCACCACGACCTCCATCTTTGTAGATACAATCTAAAATTTATAAAAAGCTTCTCCGTGATTTATTTTTGCTTTTTTGGTCCAAATGAAAATTGGTAAGCTTCACTGGAAGTTTTATTTATACTTTTTTAGCAAAACCTGTTCTTCTTCTGTTTATATGCAAATAAGTCCAAATAAAATCACTTGAATCAAACTGATTCTTTTTAAATGGTTTTGTAAAAACTAATCAGAAACGAATTATAAAAGACATTTGAAACCGACTTAAAAACTGAAGTTGAAAAATTATGGGATTATTACCACCGGCAACAAAGTTGGAGAGGTATGTTCAGTCGTGTCTCCCCGTCTGTTTTTCCACCATTTCGTCTGTCTGTCCACACAATATCTCCAAACGTATTCAATGAAGTTCCATTTTGTAGAAGAGTGGGCAATAGGCTACGAAAGAAGTGATCAAATTTTGGGGCTGATTCAAGCAGAATTACTTCCCCTGACGATAGCGTTGAAATTTGGGACGGATCCAGTAATATTTTTTTGATTGAAAGATGTTTTCCTTTCCTTTTCTTTTCTTTTTTTCATACATTTATGTATAGGCTCATGACTGTTCACACGATATCTCCAAATTTCTGAATGAATTTCAATGAAATCTTATAGAAGGGTTGACAATAGGCCACGGAAGAAGTGATTAAACTTTTGGGCGGATCCATGTACAATCACCAAAAGTTCATGTTTGTTCACACGATATCTCCCAAATTTCTCAATGAATTCCAATGGAATTTTGTAGAAGGGTTGCAATAAGCTACAGAAGAAGTGATTAAATTTTGGGGCAGATCCACGCAAAATTACCTCCCCAGCATCATAGTTATATGTCCATACCATAATATTGCTAAAAGTTCATGTATGTCCACACAATATCTCCTAAAGTTATCGAAAAATTTCAATGGATTTTGGGGAAGGGTGAGCAATAGGTTATGGAAGAAGTGATTACATTTTGGAGCTGATCCATACAAAGTTAAGTCCCCTCCGTCGTAGTTATATGTCCATATCACATAATATTGCCAAAAGTTCATGTCTGTCCACACATTATTTTGTATTATATAACTAACATAGTACCCATTTCTTATGGGATTATTACCACTGCCAACAAAGTTGGAGAGGTATATGTATTCGGTCATGTCTCTCTGTCCGTTTTTCCAGCTTTCCGTCCATCTGTCCGCACAATGTCTCCAAAAGTACTCAATGAATTACAATGAAATGTTGTGGAAGGGTGGGCAATAGGCTACGAAAGAAGTGTTCAAATTTTGAGGCGGATCCATGCAGAATTACTTCCTCTGACAATGGTGTTGGCAGAGGTATACGCTTTCTAGTTTACGTATGGATCGGTACTTCTACCTAGGATCAGAGTATCTATATTTCTCTACTAATTCAAGTATTTAAAAAAATACAAACTTGTCATTATTTAATCCCATATGTTCAGTGAAATTGGAGCCTTTTCATGGTGTAATGGCATATCAGCTATCAGCGTGGATAACAGAATTGGTGAACAAAATCGAATGGATTTATGATTATAATTAATTTTTTACTAGTATTTTCTTTCATCTTAATCTTTTAGTTGCTTTTCATTGCAGCTACCCAAACTGTCAGTCTACGACAGTGAGTAAACAGTGCGGATCAGAAATACTGTGTTTACTTACTCCCGTAGACTTTCAATGCATCTGATTTGAGTAAAGTTGCAATAAAAAGCAACTAGAAAATTAAGATGAAAGAAATTACTACTCAAAAATTAATTATAATAGTGGATGACATTGACAACGCTTTATCTAGTAAAAAATAAATAAAGATAAGATTGGATGCCTTTAGGGAAGGCATGAATCTGCTTCTCCATGAACTCTCTCTGATCGCCAGATATTTTGGCAAAGGTCTCATTGCTGGAATGCTACAGTAGTTGACAAAACAGAGAATGGCTGAGTGAGCACAGAATTTATCTTGAATAGTTTTATTGGAAACTTACTTGATTTGTTCTATTTATAATTGAGAAGCTCGCCACTTTGTTATGTGGAGCAAGACACAATTGAAATCCAGATGAAAAGAGGGGAAATGTTGACTGTTCATGTTCAACCTTTTTTTCTGATTATCATCAGTCGTTTACAAAATAGATCAATAGAAAACCTCAACCTTCCCATAGAATAAAATAAAACACTTTATCAACTAGATATTATACATATAATCGCCCTTTAATTCCTGACCACTGACAATCCTGTTTTTTGTAATTTTCAATGCATTTCTATAATAAAATCATTATCAATGCATTGTTTATACATATGATAGCCATATTCTTTCAGTAATTCCTGATGACCGAGTATCCTTTTTTTCTGATTTTCAATGCATTTCTATAATAAAATCATTAGCTAGACATTTACATTAAACATATAATAGCCATATTCTGTCACTAATGCTTGTCTTAATTCCTGACCACTGACAATCCCTTTCTTTATGATTTTCATCGCATTTCTAAAATCATTTGGAATTTTACATATAATAGCCCTATTCCGTTACTAATGCTTGCATTAATTCCTGACCACTGACCATCCCCATTCCTAATTTTCAATGTATTTCTCTTCTGCTACAAATTAATAATTATACATATAATAATAGCCCTATTCTTTCAGTAACACTGGCAATCCATTACTTCTAGATTTGTAATGCATTTCTATAATAAAATCATATTCAATGCATTTCTCTGGTAAATTCATTTACAACACATATTTATAGTAAAACATTGCTACAAAATAATAATTTGACATAATGACCCTATTCTGTCAGTAACACTTGCCTTAATTCCTGACCAATGACTATCACCTTCTTCCTCATTTACAATG
This sequence comes from Architeuthis dux, assembly GCA_006491835.1. Classification (NCBI taxonomy): domain Eukaryota; kingdom Metazoa; phylum Mollusca; class Cephalopoda; order Oegopsida; family Architeuthidae; genus Architeuthis; species Architeuthis dux. Next base: position 5,945,406 of record VCCN01006196.1, read on the forward strand.
CATTTTTATAGCAAAATCTGTTGAGTGTTGAAACTAGCAAAAACATTTTAGGTAATAAAATTTTCAAAATTTGGTGTTTAATCATCGAATTTCTATATTCCTTACTATCAGAAATATTAAGCTTGATAATGCAGAAAATGACTAAATTTAAGCAGGAAAGTAGTGGAGTAGCAGTAAAGTCAGTGGGTATTGATAAGAAAAGCTGAAACTTTGCCTATAAGAGGTTCAAATGCAGTTGGCACTATAATTCCAAGTTAGGGTGGACCTGTAGAAAATCATTTTTTTAAAAAGAATTCTGCTTTTCACATGGGCACAGGTTGGAAATATGCAAACAACTCCAGCCAATGAGCAGGCCATTATCAAACAGATACTACTTATTTATTTCCCATCTGTACAGTTTACTCACTGCCGTGGGTGGTTGTGATGAAAAGCAACAGAAATTAAGATGAAAGAAAATATTAGTCAAAAATTAATAATGGCTGACAATGCTTCATTTAATAAAAAATTAAAAAAGACAATATTACTACTACTAATACAACTAGTGTATGTAAAAACAATAAGAAATATCTTCTGCCAGCTGTAAGATTTCTGGTAGCTCAATCAGTAGGGCAGTTGCTGTACATTGGCAAGCTTCCCAAGGTAAAAGGGATGCGAGTTTGAGTCTTGCCCAGAGCTTAATATTTCTTTCTGATCTGAGCTGTTTTCTCACTGCCGTAGACTGATGGTCTGAATAGTTGTGATGAAAAGCAACTGAAATTAGGATGGAAGAAAATTCTATTAAAAGATTAATTGGCAATGTTTCATCTAATAATCAAAGTAAATCAAGATAATATTACTAGATACTCTTTATATATGTCTTGGTAGTTTCGATAAATAACAACCAACTTTTGCCTGGAATGTCCGCTTTCTTATTTACTTATGTTTTAATTCTGTAAATTCCTTATCCAAATTTTTTCTTCATTCCTTCTCAGTTCAGCAGCAGTAGCAGTAGTAGTAGCATCTATGAACTCAGTCCTGAATAGGTATTTACTAAGGCCACGAGCATAGGGCACCCAATGAGGACCGAATTCACTACACAATAGTAAGTCTACAAGACCAGCTTGCTAACCCTTACACTAGAGTGAGATGTATTAATAAATTTACTAAGTCTAGCTTAGTCTGGCCCAAATACACAAGTATGGGGCACCCAGTGAGGATCAAACTTACTACACTGTACTAATGGTCTGCTAAACTAGTTCACTAAACATTACACCATGGCAAGGCGCTCTAATTATTTTCAAAGCATAGCTTAGTCTGGCACAAGGCTACAGTTGCCAGGCATCTATAAGCATCAAACTCACTACACTTGTAAATAGGTATGTGAGACTATCTTGTTAATAATTACATTACAGTAGCCAGCCAAAAATATTTACTAAACTTAGGCACAAGACCACCGTTATGGGGCACCCAGTCTGGAACAAAGTAAAGAAATGTAAGGTGATGTGTTTGTTTACCACTGGTCTACAGTAGGTGCCCACTCAGACCTGAATATAATTCTTTTCCTCTAGCTCTCTCTCTTTTAGTTGGGCTTTCTTGCTCTTAATATTTAAAAAAAAAAAAAAAAAAAAGGTGCTGGCACTCTTCCAAGAGGGTGGAGTGGCTTCTGTCTGCCTTTCTGATCAACAACTCTATCCATTTATACACATACCTTCACCCCATTTTTACTGGTGAAAATTACTACTACCTCCTCCTTGCAAATCAGTCTATGGGGGTCAGTTCTATATATGAGTTTCTAAAGCAGGCGAAATATCCATTTCTTTTCTTTGTAAGATATTTAATCTGGTAAATAGCAGCATGAAAGCACAGCATACATAGAAAGTGGTAAACAGACTGAAAGAAAACCATACAAATCTGGTCTGTGGAACATTTTTAGCAAACTAAGATGGCAAATTATCTTTTAGTTGTAATAATTATCTTGATTTAAAAAAAAATTAAATGAATCATTTGTCAACGATTATTAATTTTGGACTTGTATTTTTTTCATCTTAATTAGACAGATGGTCTGGGTGGTTGCGATGAAAGGTAACTAAAATTAAAATTAAAGAAATACTAGTAAAAAATGAATGGTTGACAAATGCTTCGTCTTTTAAAGAAATCAAAATAATATCACTACTACTAATACAATTAGTGTACATAAAACAATAGCAAATATGGTGCCAAGCAAAGAAATAAAGGATGAGGGTTAGATTTGATCTTCCACCAACCATAAGCTTTGGTTGCTCAATCAGTAGAGCAGTTGCCGTACATAGACATCCTTCCCAGGGTAAAGAAATGCAATTTTGAGTCTCGCCTGGAGCTTATTCTTTATTTCTGATATGCATTGTTTACTCACTGCCGTAGACTGACAGTCTAAGTAGTTGCGATAAAAAGCATCTAAAATTAAGGTGAAAGAAATACTAGTCAAAAATGAATAATGGTTATCTTTTAGTTATTTACTAAACCCAGCTTAGTCTGATACAAGGCTACAAGTGTGGAGAACCCAGTGAAGATTAAACTAACTACAGTAGTAGTGGTCTACAAGACTAGCATGCTAACCATTGTTCCAGGGTGAGGAACCCTTATAGTTATTTACTAATCTCAGCTAAGGCAGCAGCAGTAGGGCCTCCTGTAAGGAACAAATTCACTACAGTAGACATGGTCTGCAAGAAAGACTTGCTAACTAGTGCTCCATGGCAAGATATCCTTTAGGAGTTTACTAAACTTAGTGTGGCTCAAGGCCACAAATATGAGACACCCATTGAGGATCAAACTCACTACAGTAAGCTATTAGACTAGCTTGCTAAACACTGTTCCATGTTAGACTTGATATTTACTAAGCTTAGCTTAATGTGGCACAAGGCCATAGGTGTGGGGCACCCATGGAAGGTTGAACTCACTACAGTACTAATGGTCTGCAAGATTAACTTGCTACACATTGCTCAACAGCAAGGTCCCTGTATAGATGAGCTTAGTCTAGTACAATGTCACTATAGTGGGACACCCAGTGAGGATCCAACTCACTACACTAGTAATAATCTGTAAGTCTAGATTGCTAACCCCAACTCCATGACTAATTTGTTTACTAATCTTAGCTTAGTATGGCAAAAGGCCACGTGGAGGGATATGGTTCTGGAAGATTGTGTTGTGCCAGTCTTCCAAGTGGGGAAGGTCTGTATTCCTTGAAAATCAGCATTTGAAATCATAGTTTTTCACCTTGGTTCAAACTCTTGCCTCTGGTCCTAGTGAGAAATATGTAACAGTTTCAGTCCCAAGGCACACCACAGCTTTTCACTAATCATTTGGAGTGACTATTTTAAATCTATGTTCACTGTTGCTCTTTGGTAGGTTCCCAACTTAAATTTATTTATTCGAGGATGGATATAAGTTTGTATATAAGTATAAGTTTGTAGCCTAACATGTACGAGGGTGCATCAATGTCAGTAGCCTGACACCTAGTTATTAGCTGAGTTTTGAGCTGAAATTTTCATTGTATGTTAGATCTATGTGATTAATGGAGAAGTATTGGATCAAGTGCATTAACAAGGGGGAAGATTATGCTGAAAAATAAATATTTGTGTGCATATATATATATATATATGTGGATATGACAATATATATAACTAGATTATATATATATATATATATATATATGAGTGTGTATGTCTGTATTTTAATTGTAAAATTATTTTTTTCAATTTTTTATCCTGTAACCCAGTGCAGTGTCATTGGGCACTACATGGGTGTGTCAAAGGTAAAATAGCTTGACGGAACACATCCCTCTTCAGGCTAGTTTGGATCAGTTGTCTGTCTCCTACACTGGTTGCCAACCATAGCTAGAGAGCCCAATCTGCCCTACTATTTACCTATAGTTGGGAAGGGAAGAGATGGAATCATGCCTTTATCCCAAAGGAATTAGTGAGAAGTGAACACAAAGCTGTCTCAGCTGGAGTTCGAACTCAGTTCACCGATTTCATTCTCTGTGCCATTAACCGTTTGGATACTCTTTGATGCATTAAAAAAAGTCACTTTTCTTTCTTATCTTCTTATCTTATGATCTTTTCTTATGAACTATTTGATTTCTGGATTTGGGGTAGTTTTTAGTACCAGTATTTCTCTTTATAAAAATACTAGCATAGTACCCATAAAAAATGATCGGATTATTTACATATGGATAAATTATACGGGAGCTGGCAAATTCACCAATAACAATTTATCGAGATGTACAATTTATCGAGATGTACAATTTATCGAGATGTTATTTACAAATTACTGAGAAGGTTTTTGTCAGTTGATTTTCACGTTGTAGTTCAGCGTCATTTCTAAAGGTTTTAAAAATAAATTTCACGAATAAACATTTTTATTTACACTAAAAAAATTAAGATACATGAAATTTAAGTTTCAGATGTAAGTTATAGATAAAGGTTTTTTTTCAAAAAAATTCAAACAATTTTATTTAAACTGGAAAAGTTAAAAGACTTAAAAAAAATTTTAGTTAGAGATAAAATTAAAAGTTTATTTCACAAACAAACAATTTTATATACAGTACACAAAAATGTTAAAAAGGCTTAAAATTTAAGTTACAGATTTTATTTAAAAAGCATTGTTTACACTGGAACAACTTTTTCAAAGACAAACATCTCCATTTCTAAACATGAAAAATATAATTTGTAGATTGAAAAATTTTCCATTAATTTTTTTTTACGATTAATGGGATAAATATTTCTTACAATAAAAATAATTCTTATACAAGATTTTAACTTTTTTTCTTGTCACGTATAACTTTTTCGTCAAAAGTTTGGGAAGTACCTAAATAGCTGAAAACAACATGGGTCCTCCACCGACGATTGCTAAATTTTAAAGATCTCTGTAAATATATATCTTGGTAAATTGTATCTCGATGAATTTTACATCTTGATAAAAATCAGTAATTTGCAGACGGTGAATTGTTGTCGGTGAATATTCCGTGACCCAAATTATACAAGTATATAATTTAGTATCATTATATTTATTGCAAACAAAAAAGCACATACCATAGACAAAATTTATTTTTCTATCTATTCTCTTCATATTTTCTGTTTTTTTATATTAAAACAATACGGCAACAGAATTGGGTAAAAAATAAATCACTTTTTTAATATGAGAAAAACATAATTTTTATTCATGAAAAATCAGAGATGCTTATATTTGTTTTCTGTCTTACGATGAAGACAGCAGTAATATTAGTAGTAGTAGTGATATAAACACGAACACATAGATAGCTTTGTGCTATAGCGTATGCGAACAGAAGGCTGACATGGGCCCAGCTTAATGGAGTTGCCCAGAACCAAATCTGTTGCCGCAGTGTGATTGTGGCCCCATGCTACACAAGGAGTTTACAGAAATAAACAAACAACAATTTATTTATATTTATTCTATTATCCCATGTGTAGATACAAAATAAGGATAATATACTTTTCTTTCATATTGAAATAGAATATCTTATAAATGCATATGAAATGCAAGTTTAATAGTCACGCCTGTCATTGTAAGTACTGAACTAAGTTTAAATCACAGTAACTTTTGACCTACTGACATAAAATTAATAAATCTTATGCTGCTGTTAAAATTATTTTTTGGTTATCTAACAATACTTGTGAATAGACGATAAGAAGGAAGTAGTTTTCTTTCATCTTGAAATAGAGTATGGCATGAATGTAAATAAAAGTTTTCACTTGATATTCTAGTCATAAGTAGTTGTTATTTACTAAACATTGCTTAGTCTGCCGCACAAGCCTCAGATTGCTTACAGACCTGCTGTTTCTAAGTGGTCACCCATCTAAGTACTGAGCAAGCTCAACACTGCTTAGTGTTGGTTATCTGATGCGAACCAGTGATTTCAGTGTGAATTGACCTTGTCATAAGTAGTTGGGTCAGTTTAAATAGCCATAATTTCTAAACTACTCACAAGAATTTACCAAAATTTATAGACTTGTAAAGATTATTTATTCTACTGTATATCAATCAAAAGATACATTAAAGATTAGGTATGTTGTGAATGTATACCAATTTGATAGTATAGTGAGTGCAATCCTAAGGTAAATGTCCAAACCAGTCCCAAACCTTTTTTGCATCACAGACTGGTTTAATATTGACAATATTCTTGCCAGATCGTATCGTTTCCTAGCAGCGTGATAGCACATGCTTTGTGGCGACCCAGTACTGGTCCACGGCCCAGTGGTTGTGGACCACTGATCTACATGACACCTGCCATAGATTAATGATTAGAAAGCTTGTCTCATAGGCCAAATTGCTAGTGTACTGAATTCAGTCCTCACTGTTTGCTCCAATTCTATAGCCTTGAGCCAGAATAAGATAGTAAATAATTTTTAAGGGTACCAATTATAGCATAATGGTTAGCTAGCTCGTTTTGCAAATCAATTCACCAGTTTAGTAAGTTTGATCATCATTGATCGCTCCACTATTGTAGCCTTGTGCCAGACTAAGATAAGCTTAGTAAATATCTAAAGAAGCTTTGTAAATAACTAGGAATCTACTGTAGAACAATGTTTAGCAAGTTTACCATAGTGTGATGCTTCAAAAGATTGTATAGCGGACAACTTTCTTCGCATAGTGAGTATGATCCCCACTAAATCCTCTAGTATCATGGCCTTGTGCCAGGCTAAGCTAGGCTGAGTAAATATCTATATGACACCTGCTGTAGATTGATGATTAGCAAGTTCATCTCTCGACAAATTCACAAACGTAGTAAGTTCCATCCTCGCTGGGTGCTCCACTCTAGCAGTATTGTGTCAGGCTCAGCAGAGTAAATAACTATAACAGCACCTCATTATAGAGCATGAGTTAAAGAAGCTAGTCTTACAGACCATTACAACTGTAGTGAGTATGATCCTCACTGTGTGCTCCCCTGTGGTGGTCTTGTGCCAGACTAAGCACAGATGAGTAAATAACTATATGACTGGAAACTGCTGGGAAGAAAACTGATTAAGCAAATAAGGGTTTTTGAGCAGACAACTGAGATGAATTTGTATTGGCCATTGTTTGAATGCATTGCAAGTGTCAAGAATAATAACAAGCATTAAAAAGAGGTCAGCAGTCAATTTCACTTTGTGGAAACCATATTAGTTGGTTGCTAAGAGAAGCGAGCTTGAGCAACGCTTATTGATTTCGGTTTCTGTTACTGTACAAATCAGAGCAATTGATGAACACTACTTGCTCGGATTAAGTGGATATTTCCAATGCTTTCTCCTCCAACAATATGTTTCTGTGAAGTTGTGAATGACTTTAAGATGAGGTTAGTCTGTACAAAGAAACAATGATGCTTCTTGAGGCAATTTCATTAACCTGTTAGATGCCAAGTGTATTTTTTAACTCTCTAACTCCTGTGCCGGGTTTTTCTTGTAAAAAATTGAACATAGAAAGTCTTCATTGCATGCATACAACAGAATATCTAATAAATGTCAGATATACATAAATGTATGTAAGAAAAAAAATCATGCACTATAGTAAGACGATTTATCTGTTCTTGGCACTGGACTGATGACTTGCTAAGATGAGTTATCTCATCCGTGGCTGTGAACAGATTGGAGAAACAGGTTAAGCTAGTGATGAGTAAACCTTATAATGCTAGAAAACAATTAATTTTGGTAAAATCCTAGTTTATTCACATTGCAAATATAGAAACCATGGGGAATGGGATGGGCAATGAGGTAAGGAAGAGGTGGTTAGTATTGGGGGTGGATCCAGGAATATTATTTTTGATTGAGAGATATTTTGGGAGGTAATTGTGAATGGATTCACACCAAAATCAGTTCTTCTATAGCCTATTGTCCACTCTTCCAGAAAGTTTCATTGAAATTCATTGAGAACTTTTGGAGATATTGTGTGGACACATAAATACAATGTATGGGGGGTAATTGTGCATGGATCCGCCTCAAAATGTAATCACTTCTTTCGTAGCCTATTGTTCACCCTCCCACAAAATATTGAAATTCACTGATCATGTGGACAGCTATCTCCAAATTCTTGTATCTGTACATACAGTATCTCCAAAAGTTCTCAGTGATTTTTCAATGAAATTTTATGGTAGGGTGGAAAATAGGCTACGGAAGAAGTGATTACATTTTGGTGCAGATCCCCTTACTGACAATTTGCAACTGTATGCCCTCTCTGAGTGCTTTCTAGTTTATATAAACCGCCCTTAGTAAATATGGAAAAAGGAAAAAATACTTGTACTGCAAATGAACAAAAGGCATTCGAGGAAGCAGATAATAAAAAAGAAGAGGCCAATAATCAGATGAAGGAGTTCTGCAGCAAGGAATAGGAAAATACATTTAGAAATGTGGAAGCATTAAAAGAAATGATCATGAATGCCGATCCCAAAATCTAAAGAAGCATTCAAATCTGCCAAGATCTTGACAACATTTTCCTAAATCATAAGCATATGTAGAAAGATTTAAATAAAGAGAAGTTGATGCATTCTACTGTGTTTAATTATTTGAGAAAAAACAATAATGTATGTGTATTTTCTTTTTTTACCATATTAATATTTAGAATTTGCTTACGTTTTTACATTCCTCTGTATAATTATATTTTTGTCTTCTCCCGGGTGGACACATATGCATCCTTGCACAGCCCCACGTGGCCCCTCACCAAAGCACAGGAAAATAATCATTAAAATCGGAAATGAAATCTAGCCACTTTTAGCCATTCAAAATGACCGTTACCACAATGCATTATTTTTGCAAAGATTGTCCAGCAATGGTTACGTTACAAAGAAAATAAGGGAAATAACTGCATGCTTCGAAGCGCCACTTCAGTACAAATGACGGAAAGTAACAGTTGAGTTTACCATAGCATTTACATTGTAAATAGAACCCCCTTCATAAAACTTGAAAATCATTTTTTTTCTAAAGACTAACAATTCCAGTTAGAATTAAAAGCACAAAAACTAACTATTGAAAAAAAAAACTTTATTTGTTTTTTTCGATTCGGTTGTAGATCTTTACCAAATCAAATAACGGTAAAAGGGAGATAATAATTAAGTAAACAAAACAAAGTGAAACTAAAGGAAAATGAAATAAAAACCTAACGAGTAATTTTTAAAAAGCAGTCCCGTCCGAAGATCGAAGGATCGTCAAACAGGTCTGTCGTGGGTTTCCATCAGTATAAAATCTTATGTATATATATATATGTAAATAAATTTTATATGACAATTCAGTTGACTGAAATCACTTGCTAGTTGCCCATACATATCATATTGGAGCTTTTTCATACAGCATATATAAACAGTATAAATACTACCAGAACAACATCACATTGACCAGCTTTTAATGAAAACTGAATATGAAATATATAGTTTTGAAATTAATTATTATTGCAATTGCTGTCCTACCCGGTATGTCTGGGATTTTTAAAACAGCAACTTTTTTTACTGGACTACAAAGTCTAGACATTACGTAGTTTGAACTCTTTTGAAAGTCCATAAACATGAGTGGCCGCTTTAGTGGCTGCTGACATGTGTGTTTCGTTTACAAACATTGATAAGTTACAAAGCCCCAGGAATCATGACCCACTGACCCAGGGACATTGATTAGACACTGTGCACATTATATTTGCTGTTTGTCTGCCCATGTGAGCTTCCATGCTCCCGGAATTGTGGCCTTCTGTCCGTCCTCTGACTCAGGAATATTTCAAAGGATTAAACAACAGAACCTTGACTAGCTCCTAAAGCATACTATCAATCATCTCACCCTGGGGTAATGGTTAGCAAGCTTGTGTAGTAGAGCATTACTACTGTATAGTGAGTTTGATCCTCACTGGATCCCCATACCTGTGGCCTTGTGCTAGAATTAGATGAACTTAGTAAATGCCTAAATAATACTTTTTTCTTCATTCCTACCAATTGCAATTTATTATTTTTATTTTCACAGGAGCTGTGTGTGTGTGTGTGTGTGTGTGTGTGTGTGTGTGTGTGTGTGTGTGTGTGTGTAAAACTAAATATTGGGCTATCAAAAAGTATTGCGTGGATTATTAAGTAAAAGATAATTAAAAAAAATTTTCAACATTAACTTTATTAAACAACATATTTACTATTTCTTCGACTATCTCCTGCCATGTTTAGACAGTTTCATAATTCCAGCCCCTAGAATTTTCTTAGCAGAACTGCTAGGTGCCTTTTGCAGCCTTCCAGGGTACTGACATTTGAGAATTGTGTAAAGACCAGAATAAATGGTAATCCAAAGATGCAGTATCTGGTGAATGCGGCAGATAATGTGAAAACTTTCCAAACTGTAACAATTTTTGGCTGGTCACCAAAGAAACATGGAGTCTAGTGTCATCCTGATGGAATATTATGCCCTTTCTCTTAACTAATTCTGGACACTTTTTGTTGATTGTTGTCTTCAATTAGTCTAATTGGAAGCAATACTTGTTCGAATTGTTTGGTTCTCAGCTTTTCAATCCCACCATATACATAGCATCACCTTCTTTGGATGAAGACCGGCATTTTGGTATAGTTAGCGATTGTTCATTTTGCTTGTCCTATGATCTTTTGCATTGCACATTGTGGTAAAGTATCCACTTTTCATTGCACATCACAAAACATTTTCACTGTGTTTGAATGGTAAATAGTTTTTTGCTTAAATCGTGTGGAAGCCACACATCTAAGCAACTAACATAATCAAGCTAGTGCAAATGATTTTCAACCCTTGATTTGGATATTTTGAGTAGGTTGACTATCTCCTGTGTTGTATAACATTCAATAAGTAATGTCTTGATTTGATCACCTTCAAATCTAACTGGTTTACCTAACTGTGGAACATCATTTATCAATAAATCTCCAGTGCAAAACTTTGCAAACCACTTTTGACACATTCGATCATTCACGGTACCTTCTCCATGAACTTCACAAATTTCTTGTGTTTAAGTCACATTTTTACCCTTTAAATAAAAATGCATAATATACCGAAAATGTTGTCTATTTTCTTACTCCAATTTTGACAAATTTTCATAAATAAAAGGCACGCTGATATATATACACAGGCGGCAAATTTATGTACATGGGTAATTACCCCAGGATAAATATAGGGTATGTGGCGCTAACCTCTGTTGACCTCTCAAGGTCAATTTAGGGTCAGGTCAATTTTGGTATTTTCAAAAAGGTAGGCAAGTAATTTTTCAATTTTGGCATTTTCAAATCTAAGGGAGACAAGTAATTTTTCACAAATTTTGTGTGTGGGCCAGACAAGTGCGAGGTGGGGGGGGGGGTCTTATTTAATCTTATGAAATCTCTAAAAAAATATAATTTGCTTTCCTGTGTTTTGCATTTGGAGCTTTTTGTGTATGTGTGTGCAGGCCCGATGGAAATTTTGTTTTCCATGCTCAGTAAATATTATGTAAGTAATTACATATTGTGCATGCATCACTTATAAACAATATATATTATGCACACACACACACACTTTACAAACGGAAGTAAAAAATAGAATTACAATGTAATACTATTGTGATTATTAATCAGATAAGCCAATTAAATAGTCATTTGCAAGGTAGAAAATTACTAATGAACTGAAAAAAATAGCTAAAACAAATATTTTATAAAAAATAGGAGATTAATTAACACAGTTTGGTTAAATGGTTTTTCTTTCACCTTATGGTTGCTTTTTATCACACCACTCTGGAGCAATACACTCTATGGTAAGCATCAAAAAGAAAGAAATTGCCTCTGATGAGACTTGAACTTGCATCCCCTATTTCAGGAACATTTCTCTCATGGACATTGCCTTAACCATTGTGGGCAAGGACCCAAATCTATAGTCATATTGCTAATCCTTATTCTCTGATTATTTATGCCATATTGTTTGTTCACTATTTAATAATAGTAGCGATAGTCTTAAGTCGCCTGAATTCTTAGATGAAATATGTTCATTATTAATTTTTTACTAGTTTTTCTTTCATCTTTACAGTGTTGCTTTTTTTTTTTGCTTTTAATTACAACGGTCTCTAGATTGATATATTCTATGACCGTTAAAGTAAGCAGCATGAATTGGAAATAAAGATCAAGCTTCCAATGAGACTTCAAGAAGCATCCCATATCCTGGGAGCATGTCTGACATGAATGTCGACTTGAAAAGTAACGGTAAGATGAAATGAAAACCTAATCAAAAATGAATTATTTAGGGGCCTCACCATGGAGCATTGGTTAGTAAACTAGTCTCACTGACTATTTTTACTGAAATGAGTACAATCTTAATTGGATGATCCACACTTATGGCCTTATGCCAGACTCAGCTAAAATTTATTAAATATTTGGGTTTGCCACTATGGAGCAGTAGTTATCAATCTAGTCCCACAGACCATTTTAACTGAAGTAAATTCAATTCTCACTGGGTGACCCACAGTTGTGGCCTTGTGCCAGACTAAGCTAAAACTTAGTAAATGTTGATAAAGAATGTTTTAACCTACCACAAATTAATAACATACTAGCTATGTTTAAGGTAGTCCATCTATTGTCTCAAAAATTAACTGGTATAAGCTTTTATTTCACACCAGTGTATTTTTTGTTTATTTAAGCTGACAGATTTCTCCTATCAGTTAGCATTGATGAATTGATGAAATCAGCAATAAACTTTGAAAATGAAAATTATTTTCAATTTCAGTGTTCTAGACATTATAAATATTAAAATTCTAAAACTTCAAAATCTTTTAAAAAACCTTAAAATTTTAAAATTAATGTTTTTATGAACGGAGTTCCGTCTTGTGTATGTCTTCTGATGTTATGGCTGTTTTCAACATCTTAACTGTTCTGATCAGTTTATTTTTCATGAGATCAAGTTATTACATGGCTTGTTTATATTTTTTTTTATTATTGTTCCTTTTCTTTGTTTTGAAATTCATTGTTTGTTGACAGTGAATGCTTATTAGACTACTAGCATAGTCATCATCATCATCATCATCATCATCATCAGCCTTTTAATGTCCATCGTTGGACATAGACCTCCCCAAGGTTCGCTAGACCCCTCAATTGTGGGCATAGTGGAGCCAGTACTTTCTGAATTTGTCTAGTTTGTCACGCCATCTTATTTTTTGCCAGCCACAATTTTGCATATGATCTCTGGGGATCCACGTTGTGAGTCTTGATGTCCAGCGATTGTCTGACATTCTTGCAACATGACCAAGCCCATTGCCATTTGAGTTTTCTTAAGGTTTCTCTGATATCTCTGACCCCTGTTTGTTTTCTAATATACTGTGCTGTTTTGTGATCTCTCCACATGATGTTAAGCATGATTCTCTCCAGTGCACATCGCATAGTTCTCAGGTCTAAGTTGAAGGGCCAATCTTTTGGTTAGGTTCCATGTTTCAGCTCCATAGATGATTATCGGGAGGATGCATTGGTTGTAGACCCTTCTTCTAAAAATTAATGGGATTTTAAAATCTATCCTCACCTCTTTGATTATTTTTTTCATTAATATTTCTTTTTTCCCCAAATAATACTGATGCATTAAACTCATTTAAAACAACAAAAAACAAATTTAGCATAAAGAAAAAGAAAATGCAATAACATTTTTTTAAATACGCCATACAGTAAATGGGATGTTAAGTTGACTGAAGAAAAGTCCGACCTGGAGGTATAAGGACTTTGTATTCTTAACTGTTCCCATTCACTGTATACGAAAAATAATGTTATTGCATTTTATTTTTATTTATGTTAAATTTAGTTTTCGCTGTTTTGAATGAGTATTACTTGGAGAAAAATGAAAGAAATATACATTATACTAATTCAAGTAATTACAAACATTTGTAAGTAAATTTAATCCTATGTTCTAGCAGCAGCACCATTGCCTAACAGATACATCATCTGCCTGCTTATTGCTGCTTGAATCATGGCAGGATTTACTTTTATATATCTCTTTGCTTTAGCATGACCAAAAACCGACAAACAAACAAAAAAGTGACATGGGCTTTTATATAAGATTTGGTGTTCTTTTCTTTCCTAGATGGCTTCGCTCTTCCTCCTCCTGCCTTAGAAGAAAGGTGTTGTGTACTAATGTCTGACTACCAACACTGCTGACTAAGCTAGAGACCAATCCAGCCATGATGAATGAGATGGAAAGGCACATAGCTCAGAATAATGACAGGTTACAGTGCATCAAACAGGTCAGTCTTTATTTGCTTTCCTACATTTTTGTTTCTTTCTTTCCTTTAAGGGAAAAATGTTTGTGGGGGTGCTGTAAGCCCCTCAATGGTGTCCAGGGGCAAAGCCCCAGACAATTTTGAATAGGATCCAAATTCCTTGTATTTATGCAGTCTGAGATGATAAAATATATCATTTTCAGCAATCTAATATTGGCATAAAAGCATATTAAATTCACTACCTGGAATGCAATTACAAGAGACAATTTCTTTTCAAAAAGATTGGCTAATATACAATAGTAAAAAAGTGAATTTGTAAAAATTGACTCTAGTTAAGCTCCCTGAAATTGTGCAAATAATATTAAAAAATCACAACTCCTTAGAATTCATCCATCAAATCTACAATAAACAATCCATCAACTCCACAATTTCAAAACTATCTTTTGACTGATTTGATTATGTGCATAATGATGATCACTAGATGTTAAATAAGGGCCAAATCCAAGTTTGCATTGTCAGTAATCAAATTATTTAGTTGATGACAGATTGTGACAATCCATTCATACATCTCAAACATTAACTTGAACAATTGTCATATTTTTATTTATTCTTATTTCATTTGTTTTTTTTATCTGCAAAATGTTTGGGTGGGGGGTGGGGGGCAATATATATTTATATTTATACAGTGACCTATAATAAGTTTTTACCCAGGGTAAAAAAATACAACTGCCATTAAACTTTTAATAACTCCAACTATAATCGAACAAATCGAGTGAAAGTTTATCTCAATATTTTGTAGCAACCCCCTCCCCTAGCTAATTTGACACGATTTTGGCATAGATTTGACTAGATTACTGATAATTGATTGATCCATGTTTTTCCATTTTTCTAACAATATTTTTTTAGGTCTGAAATTAAGGTAGCTTTTGTCGCTCTTGCATGTAACCTTCTTCAAGACGCTCCCATACATGCTCAATAGGATTGAGATCAGGTCTTTCAGCCACCCATCAGAGTCGTGATACCATGGATTCTTTCCACCTTTGCGAGATAATACTGGTATGACATGGATCACCATCTTCTTGAAAAAGAGTAGTATTCTTGTCAATTCCTGCATTGAAATGAATAGACATTAGACCTTTTCCTAGGATTTCACAATATTTAAGTGGTTTTCAATAAAAATTAGCTCTGATCTGCCTTTTGTCCAAACTGCACCCATTCTTACTTCGTACTCCTCCATGTTTCACTGTTCCCTGTAGACAATCTGGGTCCCATGCTTCATTTTTCATTCGCCACACATAAATCTGTCTTGAATTAAAAAAACTGTCAGAACTTGCTTTCATCTGACCATATTATTGATGACAAAAGTCCTCTTCTTTCTTACAAAACTTTTTGGCCCTGTTGAATCTTTCTTATTCTTTTGTGAAGTCTTCATTCATATCCAAGGTCTTTTAGTATTGTTCTCACACCATATTCAGACATATTCATTGAT
>VCCN01006196.1:6010427-6021190 GCA_006491835.1 Architeuthis dux
CAGGTGTAATATCTGAATGTGATGGAGTAAACAGAAGTTTTTCATTTCAAAGGTGGCAACCCTTTTAATGTAGGATTCGGGTGTTTCTTTATCCTCGCCTTGTCGGGTTTGTGTTTGTTGAAGCCACATTGGGTTGAACTCTGCACTTGTCTGACTAATGCATCGAGTCAACATGTTGATATGTGCTGCCTGTTTGATTTTTCTCTGTTTCCAACAGCACCCAAATCTTACGTTATAAGAGTTGCCTCAGTAGGTGATACCATTTCTAGAGAAAATTCAATCCTGAAAATTGAATAAATTTACATGTTGCCAGCTGCAAGCATGATTTGCCAAATTTGGCACTTCATAACTATGCAATTTAAGAAGATATCTAGCTGAAATTTGGTACTCCTGTAGTTTTTCACCCAAATAAGCCATTATATTCTATGTGGTTTAGGAGGGATAGGGAGGAAATGGCTTTTTAGGGGGAGTTGCAAAATGTTTGACCGGCCGTAGAAACTGAACTACGGGTGTTAAAATAGAAATTCCACTGGATTATATTCAGTTGATGTATTGCCTTGTGTAAAACATTGAAACATAAAGTAATCAAATATAATAATACTTAAATCTAATACATGCATAATACTATGCATGATAGAGGTGTGGTCATTAAATACTTTTCTGATGATCAAAACAAAAGTGTTTTTTGAATGGATGAAAAGTAACGTAGTCAGTTGAAAAAAATGGTTCAAATTTTGCTGAATCATAGTTCAATCTATCCACTTTCATTCCTAAAAATTTTAAAGGTCCTACTCGTATCTTACTTGGCTAAATTGCCACACATTTCAGAGAATTTTTTACAGAAGAATTCCAACCAAGTATATGAGTATCTATAAATTAAAGCATTATAACCCTTGAAATCTCACCAGGTGACACCTTTTGTAGTGACAAATCAACTCAGCTTGATTGAACAAACGGTTCAGAAGTTATGACACATTGAAATCTGCTTAAATTTGCATGTTGCGAGCCGCAAGAATGCTTTTGCCAACTTCGGCCCTTCATAACTTTGGTATTTAAGAATATATCTAGCTGTAATCTAGTATCCCAGTAGTTTCCCACCTAAATAAGCCATTTCTGGCTTCATTTAACTGCTATTCTATGTGGTTTGGATGTTGTGGGTCCTACAAAATGGGGGGAAATGGCTTTTGGGGGGGGCATCTGCTAATTTTTTTGTCCAGCTGCAGAAACTAATTTATGGGTGTTAAAATAAAAAGGTAGTTTATGTTTAGTTAGCATCAATACCCATGGGAAAGGCATGAAGCTGCCTCTCCCAGTATGTTTGGTCATGAATTGCTCTCTGCTGGTACCAGCATATTATTTGCAGAGGAGATGTACACTACCAATTATTCCCATTGCTCCAATGCCATGAAGGACCCAGCAGGGTTACTCAGTCGGCAATGAGACACCACTGAGTGAGCTTGTGAACTGTGTAACTGTTGCATTCACAATGACCAAGCGACTAGATTCTTCACATCTCAGGCAGGTTTTTTTTGTAAAACATTGCATCACCCAGGTCTGTCAGCCCCCTGCAGCACAGATTTGGCTCATTGCGACTTCTGGCTTTTCCCAAAGAGATTTCACACCATGAACAAGATTGAGGGAAACGTGATGAGACAATGATGACTATCCGTACAGAGAACATTGCAGATTGTTTCGAAAGTCGAAGGGGCGCTGGGATAAGTGTGTGGGGTCCCAAGGGGAGTATTTGAAGGGGATTATAACGCCATTTCCTTAGGTAAGCTATTTTTTCGTTTAAATGGCTGGATACTTTCTGGAGAGATCTTGTACATGTCAGTGGTCCCAACCACCGAGCCACAGATCAGTACCGTGCCGCAAAGCATGTGCTACCAGGCTACAAGAAAACAATATCATTTAATGATTTTTCTTTGTAAAATAAAAACAAATTCATTTCTATGGATATTAATATTAAATTAGTTAAATAAACCCTTTTAGAAATGAAATTGAGTGTATTGGCCACATAGAAGTAATTTATAGTTAACTTATCACCTATATTCCAGTCGTAATTAACATCCCTCCTTCTATCCCTCTGTCAGCTGGTCCGCGGTGCAAAATAGTTGGGAACCCCTGGTATATGTCATCAAACTTTGTCTCGGGCTTTTAAGTTTTCATAGCCATTCTCAGATGAAATTTAACATAAATTTTGAACAAAACGTACTGATCTTCTCTAAGCTTAGCTTAATATGACACATGGTTAAATAGATGTTGGAAGTTTGTATTGTAACAATCTTCTAAATGGGGGAGTGACTGTCAGTCCTGAACATCAGCATTCAAAATGTTGGTTTTTGCATGATTCCGAACACTAACTACTGATCCTGGTGGGAAATTCACAACTATTACACCCACCAAGCACCCCATAGCTATTTTCTAAACTCAGCTTAGTCTGGTACAAGGCCAAACAGGTATTGTCCAAAGCTTCTTCAAGATTACTGGATTTAACATACCAATCAAAGTGTTGTGATAGAAACTAACATAAAGACAATATTTGTCTGAAATAATTTATGGAATTGTAGCTATGTAGTTAATTATTTGAATTAAAATGATCAAGTGTAAGGTTCTAACGTTATGATTAGAAGGATGTTCATTATCAGAAGAAAAAAGAAAACAATATCAAAACCAGATCAGAAAGGTATTCCTTCTATTAAGGATAATTAAATTTGTTATTAATCATTGATTTCTATTACAACAATTATAGGTAACAATTCTTTCAATTCTGATTGATTTCTGCTACGAATTATGAAACTAAAAGTCAAGTAATTGCTCTAATTAGAAGCCAGAACAGATCTTCCTGCCGAAATGTTATAGATATTCACTCAATATGACTCATTAGGTTTTTTCTATTTTCTTTTTTTATAAATTATATTTTTTCCTACAAGGATATTCTAAGTCGCTGAAAAAGTTTCAAGCAAATTTTTACAAAGTCATTTATTCATATGAATTCGTAGCATCATTATTCAGTCACCAAAGTATTTTCCCTGGTTTTCTACGACCTTACACCACCTTCCAGCTAAATTACGTATTCCATCATAAATGAAATATTCCTGTTTTGATTCAATGAATTCTTCGAAAATGTTTTCAATATTTTCAACACAGACCAGACAAGTACAAGTGATAATCTGAAGTTGATAAGTCTGGAGAATATGCTACATGTGGAAGAACTTCCTACTGAAGCTCCATGATTACAATAAATATATCCAACCAAACATGTATCCCCTCCCACAGTAGATTCCATTAAAGTTGAGATGTTGAAGGCTACCAATGATTTTCTTCATTTTGGATTCTTGTAATAAATCCATTTTTCATCACCAGTGACCATCTTGTCCAAAAATGTAATTTTTTGTGTCAAGCCAGAAGAGAAAAACAACTGTTTAATCGCTGACTGATGTTCCTTTCTGCACGTGGAACCCATTTTCCTACCTTCTGAATTTTTGTAAATGACATACTAGAGTTGACTGATTGCAGAAGCAATAAAGAGCTAAAGAGTAAACGTTTTTTTTTTTTGCATCAACTGTATATTCTGTATGCAAATAGGAAGATGGATAGTGTGGAATGGCATATTGGTTATTTGTACAGAAAATGGAATTGGAGAACTTGGTCCAAATTTTAATTGAGGTGCATTATATTAACTTCACAATGATGCCTTTGAGAAAGGCATGAATCCTCTTCTCCTCGCATTTTTTGCATCATCAGATATCTTGACAATATGTTCTGTCACATACATGCCACAATATTTGAAAAAAGAATGGGTGAGTGACCACTTGGGTAATCCACTCTCCCATAGCTAAATCTCCTGTTACGGCAATAGCAACAGAAAAACCTCCAACCTTGACAGGGTCTGTTATATATATATAAAGATGATAGAGATGGAATTTATTAGTTAACTTTTTTTGTTTACATACAAAAGAATGCATGTGTGGATCCAATGAATGTAAATATTATCCAAACGTTTGCGATCTAGTGCTTTCGACCATACTTCTGGCTATTATCACGATCAAGAAAAAACTGGATGTTATTCTTTTGTTCAATTTTTAAATACTTTTAAACTCAGCATTATAGCGTTTGCCATTTGTGCATTATGATGACAGTACACTCAAGGTGACATACATCAACAAACATCAAATGTTTGTTGATGTTTTGTTATAACAAAGACAACAACAAGGATGAGTATACTAGTTTGAATTACTTGTAGAATAATGTCGATGAATCATCTCAAAATTTCAGATAATAAACATTGAACCATCAAGAAAATCTACTGCACAATTATTGATTACCTTTGAGTATCTATTTTGGAATTACTTTCCTCCTCCAGATATGAACTTCTTGCAGTTGTTTGTTTGCTGGTGTAGAAAAGACGTCAAGTGACTACACAGTAACAAAAGAATGTTAAGAATATATTTTATTGATGTATATTTTCAGTTCTCTTCTATAAGAAGAAATATATTTATTTATCTCTTATTTATATTTATTGCTTAAATTAAAAAAATGATCTGCAGCTCCAAACTTTAGAGGCAGCAAAATTACACAATGAATAGAGCTGAAATTTGCCATACAGTTTTTTTGTTTACCCCAGGAATGCATTTTTTGATTATTACTTCCCACATGGTAATAATTTCCATTCTTGTTTTCTGAAAGAGATACAACACTGCTAACTGACCAACAATCGATTTGACAGATGGTCAATATTCTACCCAAAGAAGGCTGGAGAACGAACCAACCAACACTTTAATAAAAATTAGAAAACACTCAGAGAGTGCCTACTTCTACGCATACACTAATAAAAATCAGTCCATATATAGCTACGATAGATTTCATGCCTTCTGGCGCAGGATTCATCCTGTTGCCAGAAAGTTTTGAAAAATATTGCTTGGGATTTGTCCCATGACCCTAGTCCAGCGAGTTCAGGATTCGTCCTGAGATCAAAGTTCAGAATTCCCAGGATTCCCTGTCGAGCCTTCCCTAATGTCCTTGTGATATTAGTCACAGGGATTAAGGAGATTTTTAGAACTACTTGCACCAATCTTCCATAAAATGTCATTGAAATTCATTGTAAACTTTTGGAGACATTGTGTGGACAGACAGATAGACTGACAAACATGAGTAAATACATATAAAATATACTACATTCATGGATGTTCAAATTCCCCAAATTTTAGGGTAGCACTGTGTGTGTGTGTGTGATAATTAAATTTATCTTTCAATTTGTTTCTGCAGAGTTTTAAAAAATCTTGAAAATGTGTAAACTATTGCATATATGTGTTTGTGTGTGTATTACATATGTATGAGGTGTGGTTTTTAAATAATGACACTGAACTTATGTAAATCTGATCACAGCACAGCACAGTGAACTACATGGTATATATTGACTAGGGGGGCAAGCATAAACAACCCCTGAAAGTTTCAATCCACTTGCGTGTTCAGTTGGCTGTTATAGATTGCTTCAAGTTGATATGCTTTTCTGACTTGTAAAAATAGTCAGTTAAAGAATCAAGCAATATGAAATCTTTGGTGAACAAAATGGTTACCCATCTTTGTGTGTGTGTGGATTTCACATGAAGATGAAAATTAAGATTTACAACCTCCCAGGGTCAGCAACCCAAGACCACAGCAGACATTTCTCAGTTCACGTTCAAACTGCCTGAAAGAAAGATTTAACCGGTTGAGGCCCTGAACATAACATCTTATTGTATATAATATTGGATATTATTAAATACCTAAAAATTTTCAACCAGTGTGGCTTTTCCTTACTTTTTACCTTTTTTCTGAAATTTATTTTTTGTGGAATTCAACAATCCTCCTATTTCTCTCTCTCTCTCTCTCTCTCTCTCTCTCTCTCTCTCTCTCTCTCTCTCTCTCTCTCTCTCATATATATATATGTATGTATGTATATATATATATATGTATGTATACCAAAATATTTTTTTTAAATACCAATTGTTCAAAAAAAAGGAGAAAAAAAACTTTCCAGACCTAGTATTGTGCATGAGTTGTCAATTCCCCTGGAAAGATATGAAAACATATTTATTGATGAAGATAAACCTTTCCTCGTGTTTTTGAAAAGATACAAAATGATCCTCTCTCTCTTCGGAAAACAAAAAGCAAAGCTATTTTTAACATCATGTTAGTCTAGATATTTATCCATCACTGCAATGTAATGAAATGAAACCTGGATGTAGGTAAACCTATTGCCCAGAATCTAAAAACACAAAATACTTGTACTGCTTATTCAATAGATGTGAAGAAGAAGAATATCGATACGTTTTGATTCCTTTTTTCCATCGATTTGGACTTAATATTTACTCTGAAATTTTGTCATTTATTTTATGTTTTGCTTCGGGCCATCTATCATCAGCCAGCTGATGATACGAAGGCAAAAAAAAGCCAGGTGTTATTTTGAATGATGCATTAATACTTAAAGACACCTTTGTGTTTGGAAAGGGCAGAAGTCAAAGATGTACTCTGACACAACAGATTTTGGTGAGATAAATGCCATTTGCTCTTAAAGCATTTCGATGACTATTTTATGATGGGGAAAAAATCAATGAGATTACATGGAAAGCTCTTCACTCGAAATGTAAGGTCCGAAACTCTTATAATTTTCTTAGTTGCAAAGAAATTGACTGTGCCAAAAACCATTCATCAAAACCAAATTAAAATTACATTCTTCAGTCTGAAATTTTGTGTGTCAATATATGAAATTTACACAGTTCCCGTTCAACCTATGACCTAGTAGATGATCGAGTTGCCATGCTGAGTACTTCCCCATCATGGCATTTCTCAGGGCAATGGGAATCACTTTGCGATGCCCATCTCCTATCCAAGTAACATGCAACAGGTAGTACTGGGTTACATGGTACCAGCAGCAAGGAGTAATCCCTAACCTGACCTAGTCTGCCTTAGGGGGTCCACTCCTAGTTTGGAATAAGAGTTGTCCATCTCCTAGACTGGTTGCCAACCAAGGATTGAGAGCCCAGTTTACCATACTGGAGGAAGATAAAGGCTAGAAAACCCAGTCTGCCCTGCTTTTTACCGATAGCATGTCTTTCCCAAGGGCATTAGCATGAAGTGAACGCGAACTGCCTGAACCCACACCTCTCAGTGTCTAAGGTTAGAGAATTGGGATATGAAGTTTTGCAGCATCCTCTATATTCATCAGACATTTCTCCTAGTCCTACAGATTATCATCTTTTCAAGCATTTTGAACTTCATATCCCCCTCAAAAGTTCAATTATAGAGAATTGTAACCATTAAACCTGAATTTGTGACCACTAAACAATTTCATGGAGATGGTATATTATCATCAGAGGATTGTTGGAAAAAGATTATTGCTTCAAATTGGTCATTCCTTCATCTTACTATTCCAAAAACGACATTCCATATGTAACAACCTAATACTCAAACAGGAATGAAGATATGATATAGTTCCTGGTTGAATTGAAATAATGTTATCTATCTTCATTTGTTTCCCATTATGTAAACAGCAGATGCAAAAGATTAAAGAGTCTCAGTTAAAAGACAATTGAAGATTAATTCTGTGTTTATAATCTTCCTCTTTCCACGAGGTCAGTAATGTCAACAACATGTGCTTAATGCTTAGGACAGCCTGTAACAGGAAGTGTTACTTTACATCCTTTGACTATTATCAGCTTAATTAATGTGAGCCAAATCAATACTCTCTCTCACTCTCTCTCACTCTCACTCTCTCTCTCTCTCACTCTCACGCTCTCACTCTCTTACTCTCACCATTTTTCAAAACAGTAAGCAATTTTCTCTTTACAAATCGGCATCATTGCCTCATCGCATTCCCCTTAATCTTGTTCATGGTGTGAAATCTCTTTGGGGGAAAGCCAAATCTGCACAGTGCACTGAGTAACCCCACAGGAGAGTGTCTGTTCATGCATGCGCAGCAAGTTCAATTGCCAAGTTTCATAAAGGCCTCGCAACCGGTTCTCGATATATTCAAAATGGCTGTATATATAGATTTTATTTCTGTCTACTCATTGTTCTCTTCTGAAGATATCCTCTAAAAACATCAGCTGTAATAATTTCAGTTTTCATGTTGTGTAAACTATTTCTCTATGTAACATGTAATATCACTGATTGGATTTAGTAAACAAATGGTTAAAAGGTTTCATTCACTCTAACAATTACATCTACAGTAAATACTAAAAGCAAATAAATAGAAAGTCATTGAAAATTACGGGGTGGGCCAAAAATCATTTCTTAATTTAATAGATACAATTTCATTAATTTCTTTTGTGATTAGATGTAATTTTCCATGCTTAATTATAAAATTACTAGTTTACCTATGCCGTCAATAAATGAAGACAGTATTTAAATAATTTTGCGATTGCATTGTACATTTTTTTAAAGTGGAAGAGTCCATTGTTTCAAATGGTGGGTATGAGATATTTTTATCAATGAAATAATGGGGTTTTTTATTATTTTTATTATGTATTACAGACAGTGAAACAAGGAAACAAACAGAAAAAAAACAGACAAGGTTTCGGCTCTCCTCAACACTGCCCACTGACTTTATTGCTACTCCAACAGTCCCTTGTTTCCCTTTAGTAATTTTCTGCACTAATAAACTAAATATTTCTAGAAGTAAGGGGAAAACTTTGATTAAACACTGAATTTTGCAATTTCTAACATACATTTGTTTGAGCAAGTTTCAGCACTCAATCTGTATGTTGCGCATTATAAGTGAGGGTTTTTTATTGGTCAGGAATCAAGGCAAGTGTTACTGACAGAATAGGGTGTTATATGCATTTGGTTGGCCAAAAAGTTCATTCTGTTTTTGTCATTAGATGGCATTAGGAGTGTTTAGTTTTAACTAATTTCATTCAAAAAGATTGCTTTTAATTATTTTGTGTCAGCTGTCATAATCAGCATACAGTTTGTTTTTTTAAGTGTTAAAATTTGCATATTATTGTTTATTGATTCTAACATTGAAGATAGTAAAAAATAAGCATCATTTTTGACATATGCTGTTTTATTTTGTGAAAAGTATAAATGCGACTCAAATGCAAAAGAAAGATATGTACAGTTTATGGAGAAGGTACTGTGAATGGTTGTACATGTCAAAAGTGGTTTGCAAAATTTTGTGCTAAATCTTTTACATAATTACTATAAAATGTCTATATTTTTCATTTGTTAAATATATATTAATCTTTTTTTTCCTTCAGAAATGTGTACTGATAATAATCATCATATTTTTATAATAAAGCCAAGTTGACTTTTCCTTTATTTTGAAGGTGGTTAGCCGTGTGGCTCCTCAGCCTGGTTACGATTTGGAACTTGGCTACCGATTGTTAGCAGTATGCGCTGCACACCGAGACAAATTTACACCAAAATCTGCAGGTAAGTTCTTTTTTTTTTTAATTACATTTTAAACTTTTTATCACCAGAAAAAAAAAATAGATATAAAAAGAAATACAATCATTATTATGCATTAATCTATTCAGACAAATGTCTTCATCTTGGTTTTTAGTCAAAATATTTCGGCCTATTGTATCCTCCAGTCTTCTTCAGATGTCTATCATATTTGGTAGCCTTCTGGGAATGGTCTAGTGCAGAGCTTTCCAAACTGATAATCTCTAGGTGTGTCGCAAAATTAAGTATAATTTTGTATATCTTTCAAAAGATTCTTCTGAGTTGGTCAAACTGCTGGGATGACATTTGGCTTGGCTAACAAAAAAAAATTATTTTTAAAAAGTGTGTTGCCAATGCAAAAGGTTTGGAAAGTGTAGGGGTTCCCAACCTTTTTTGCGTCATCGCCCACTTTCACATGGAAAAGTTTTCCACCGCCCACTTGTATAGTAAATATTCAAAAGCATACCAAAAATGTTTGGTAAAGGTTTGTTACTGGTTTGTAAACTGACTTTTTATAATGTAGTAAAAAATACCAAAGGGAGGTAACAAATAACGCTGACATTTTTATACAGGTTCTTTGCATATCTCCTTTGAATATTTTTTTCGGGTAGCTTATGTTGAAATACTTTCTTAATACTCAAAATCCTATATCGCCCACCAAAATTTCCAATCGGCCACCATTTTCTGTTCAGTTGCTCATCGCCCACCCAACAGTTAAAATCGCCCACTGGCGGCGATATCGCCCAGGTTGGGAAACCCTGGTCTAGTGGATAAAACATAAATGATTCCATTATTATACACTGATCTATTCAACCTAGTGTCCTCATCTTGGTAGTAACATTTCCTCTGTTATTCCCCCTGTCCTTCTTCAGAAACCTGCCATAGGAATAACCTTCTAGGAATTTTAAATGGAGCCCTTTATTCAATCCATGGTGGTAGATTGTTTTTATGTCACTGTCTATGCTAGGGGATATCTGGTGTCAGTTAATTCTTCTTTGTGAATGCCAGGAGGTACAATGGTCGAAAGATTGTGATGATAGCAACCAACATGAGGACATCAGTCTGAATAGATTAATGTATGCATAATAATGATCATTCTTCTTCTCAGAAAAATTGAAAGGTAAGTCTATATGGTTAGATTTGATCTTCTGCCAACTGTAAAAGCTCTTGTAGCTCAAGTGGTAGAACAGCTGGTACGGAAAACCAGGATTCCTGATGTAAAAGGGATACAAGTTTGAGTCTCGCCGAGAGCTTATAAAGATACATTCAAGTATCTTTAAATAATGTTATAAATTTGAAGTGATTATGTCATAAAATGCCCCTGTTTATTAATC
>VCCN01006196.1:6028804-6039381 GCA_006491835.1 Architeuthis dux
ATTACATCAGAGGTTTTATTAAAAATTAACTGAACTAAAAATATTTATAATAGTGTAAATGTATCTTTAGAATAGACTCATCATTTCTTATTATTATCTTGTGAACTGTTTAACTTTTAAATTCATATAAGAATTTTTAATGTTAAGTCAAGGGGAATAACTTCTGATCAAAGTTACTTCCTTTGCACCTTTTTAAGTAAATTAAAAAGCAAATTGTTATTCAATACAGAAGAGTTCCGTTTCAAAAAAAATTCTATTCATTGAAGAGTTCCACTATGTTTAGGAGAGTTAATAATCTATTTATTTAAAAGGTGCATTCATAGGAATTTATTTTGTTTCCTTTAAAACTATTAAAATATATAATTATGAATTCTGGAAAAGTTACAGTATTTCTTATGACTTACTGTATTTCCCAGTGTCAAAGACTATTGTTTTTTCAAAAAATAAGTCCCGAAAATTTATCCTGTATCCTACAGAGCATAGGCTACATTTTTCATAGGGCTATCCTATATTTATTTAAAAATTTGTTTTTCCAAAATTCAAAAGTCAAAATTGGGATGAATCTTTGAGACTGGAGTGTCCTCGATTCTGGGGAAATACAGTAATTTGTTAACTCTTGAATAAGTTGTGCTCAATTGATTTTCAAGAACTTTACACCAAATGCAAGAGGATGCATCTTATTTTGTGAAAATTTTCTATTTCAAATATCTTATTTAAAAATTAAATTTTTGTTCAGACATTGTGAAAACATAATACAATAAACTCTTGTAACTGACACTATTCTACTGGCACTATTTAATGACACACGTGTTCTAACAGCACGTTTGTTTTTATATTTTCTCAAGACTATTGTCAGAGATTAGTTTGCAGCAACAGCACTTGAAGATTTCAGTGCATTATTTTAAAAACTAGAATTAATAAACCCTTAAGATAGTGCCGACTAAAGTAACACGGGGCTTTAGCCTGTGAAAGGGTAATGAAAGTCATTTTTGTCTGTACTTTTTGGCTTCTCATTATTAATACACTTTGTATAGATTCCCCCCATTATAACAGCATCTCCTTGAGTCTAGTGTATTGATCTCTTAAAAAGTATGAAGAGAAAAGTATCTTCAGAATTAACTTTCACTTTCCTGGTTTGGGCAATTCGTTAAAATTCGACTGAAATTAGCTGGGGAATATGAAAATAGGAAACCGAATGTAATAATGGTCATTTGAACTTATAAAGGCTCAATATAACATAGACTAGGGTTGCCTTACTTCCATATTTTCATCCATTTAAGTCTCAAAATCTTTATCTGCCAGGAATTTAAAAAAAAATTCTTCAAAAGCCTGCAAAATTGATTATCACGGCTGCTTCAAGGTTACATAATGCCAAAGTGTGACGGGCTGGGCAGGATGTCTTCAGGAACGTCCTCTTTTTTTTGAATATTCAGACTTGGCAACCCTAACATAGATATTTACTTAGCTGAATTCAATCTGGCACAAGGCCACAAGTGTGAGGCATCCAGTGAGAATCAAACTCACTACACAGTTGTAATGGTCTATGAGAGTAGCCTGTTAAGTATTCTCCCACAACTAGACACCCTAGTTATTTACTTAGCTTATCTTCTGTAATTTTCAAATGAGTCATTAGCATTCCAAGAGTTGTTCAGATAATTGATCACATTCTTTTTATTTTTGTTGTTACCACAATGTTTCAGCTGATCCATTATCCAGTCTTCCTCCTGTGTATTAGGTTGTTACATATGGAATGTCGTTTTTTAACAACAATTAATTAAGATATAACCCAATTGAAACAATAACTTTTCCTCAATGATCCTCTAATGATAATATGGCATCTCTATAAAGATTATTGAGGTTTAATGGTCACAAAGTCAGTAAAAGCACAAATTATAACTTCCCTATTATTGACCTTTTTATTATGGATATGAAGTTCAAAATGATTGAAAAGATCTGTATGAGAAATGTCAGGTGAATATAAAGGATGCTGCAAGACTTCATGTCCCAATTCTCTAAGCTTGGACACAGTAAGATGAGATGCCTTGACATGACATGATATGGTTGCTGTTGAAATCCTAAAGTCTCCAGAAACCATTGTTTGTGGGTTGTTGGCCACTGATAATAATTGTTCATTATTAAGAACCGGTTTGAGTCTCCCTCAAGGTTTATTATTGGTATCCATATTTCCAGACCTAAACCTATTGAACCTATGCTGAACAGTTCACACTGTGTTTACTCCAAATGCTTTGTTAATATTATCAGCTTGAGCAACATTATGTCCTAATTTAAATTGAAAATTAACCTAATATCTTGGGTAGACACTATTGCTGTTCAGGGCTCAAAAACCTCCAATAATAAATTGTATCTCTATTTACATTGAATCTGCAAATAAATGCAATTACATTAGTAAATCTTTCACTTTTGCATTATTCTCTACAATGTAAAAAAATCATATGTAACAACCTAATACAATCCATATGAAAAGATTTGCCCTCCAATACAAGTCAGAAAATGATTGCAAACAGGAAAAGAAATGGCGGCGAATATACTGATTGGACCAACCCATTAGGCCTAAACCTCACAGGAACACATATAACACAGTTGATTCCATATTTTAAACATGGAGTTGTCCTCCAATTCTTTCTTTGCTAAGTTAAAAAATCTATGCCACATTAAAATCTACCCTGGCCTGACTTATACAATTTATGACTTGGACTTTATCCGAAAGGGAGCAGTTTAGTCTGGCACAAAGCCATAAAATGTAGGGCTCCCAGTGATAATCAAACTTAGTACAGTTGTAATAGTCTAGTTTACTAACCATTGCTCCATTGGTTCTGTAATCGACAAAACATAATCAGGGGAAAAACAAAGAAATCCTTCTGAGATTAAAAAAAATAAAAATAACAGCATTTGGATTTCTATGCTCTCAGCAATAAAAATGATTTGGATCATATCCCCCCCTCTGGACTGATTTATGGAGGGAGGATGTTTAATTGCCAAAACTAAGGGGGAGAACCCATGGCTGACTACACGTTACAAGTCATCCTTCTTTTGCTTGTGGAAGCCACGTTGCCAGCTATTCGCTGGTTACAACAAAGAATAGCCAAAAGTGTGATGAAACACTGAATTGCCAAAAGTCTCAACGGGTATGCTTGGAAATGTAATGGATCGAGTACATACACAGACTATGAAGTCATATTGGAGTTAACGAGATGTATGACTGTAAGCACAACTTTTTAAAGGACTACCTACAAGAATATATGTGGTCTGACAGATTCGGCGATGATGCATTTAAAGTTGCATGCATTCATATGAGTGAACAATATCTTTAACTCTGTCAATAAAATAAAGCATTTCTCACCTTAAACTGCTGGGGATGTGGATTAATTGCCAAAACTTAAGGGGAGGATGATGACCAAATGGCCACTCTAGGGGGAGGATGTTAAAGTGATCCCATGATTTTAAGGTTTATAAACTATTAAAGAATTATTGATTGTTATTAAATTTTGACTAGTTTTTCTTTCATCTTGTTGTTGCTTTTAATCCCAATGCTTAGTTATGCATACATACTCTATATTATAGGATTTTGGGTGCAATCTGTTACAGCATGGCAATGATTAAGAATATTGAGACCATTCTCTAAACTCAATGAACAATATCAAGCCTGGAAAAAGAAAGAAAAAAAAAGAAGAGAAAGTGATGACTAGTTTGCATCACTTGTTAAGGACCACACATGCCAGAAACGCTTCTTTAAAAAGAAGTAATTAAGTGTTGGGTACCCCCCCAAAAAACGACTCATCACTCCTTTTAGCCTTTTTTTTTTCTTATTAGACTTTCACACAGAAAAGGATAAGCTAAAAGAGGAGTTGGGGTGGGGTGTTTAGACAAAGTCATATTTAAAGTGGGCCATTAAAGAACAATCTGGTTTGTGTATTTGCATTAAAAACCCGATCCTCAGTCATCATTCCACAGAAAATGAGAGCAGTTGGAATTCAAGACAAAAGCAACAATACTTTTTTTCCCTTTCTAACTGGATATTTGTATTGCTATTTAGTAAGGCACTTTGTAGATGAAAATCCCCAAAAAGGAAAGAAATCTTCCTTCCCCACAACCCCCATTTGGCCTTGTACCAGACTAATAAATATCCAGGGCCTTGGAGCTGAGATAGTGGTGTATTTCCCACTGCCATCATTGGTTGGTGTTCAAGCCCAGATACAAGCAAGAATTCCAAATACAGACATTCACCAGCTTTTTCACTTTTATGAAAAAAATAGGGTTCATCGTTTGTTTTTTCAGGGCGCCATCATAGAGGCAGCTTGCACCCTATTTCTCTCTCTCCTACACCCCAACCTCCAGTACCTTCCACCACCACAGCCTCCAACAACTCAAAGCCTAACATAACATCATCATTATTTTTGGGGATCTGGGAACGCTCAAAATAATTTCCGATATAAATTAATAGTAATTGCTTCTTCACTTTACACCATTTTGACTTACGAAAGATTTTTATAGGAACGCTCTACTTTTGGATAGCAGGGGAAAACCTGTACTGATTAATGTGTGTATGTGTGTGTGCATATTTGCAGACAGGAGCTTATGCATATATATTATATGCATCTGTACATACATGTGTGTATGCGTGTAGAGAAATAGAGGTAGAGAGACTTTTCAGCTAATTTGCCCCCATAACAGATTGTTTTGCATAAGAGAAAGTCATCTTCAATCATTTAATGGCAGATTAGACGTTTTGCTTCTACTACCTGTATAACTAATAAATCACCACATGATGATCCCGGCCAAATACTTACCTTTTCGCATTTACATATATTTAACTATCTACTTCCTTCATTACAATGCCAATCCTACTGCACAATCAGTGGCAAAGTGACCCCCTTCTCTTTCTCCTCCCCTCCTCTCCTCAAATAGAAGCTCATGGAGCCATTACTAAAATAGCAAATATATGTACTTCAGATATACTTAACTAGCCAATCAGGTCAGAGCAGTGAGTGATAACAAGTGCTTTCTATTTAACTCTGTTTGTTTCTTGATGTGTTTGTTATGTAAAAGTCTCTCTTTTTTTATTTATTTTTTATTTTATTTTATGGCTGTGGTTGGTGTTTATATGAATAGAACAGTTTACCCCCGTGAATTTCTTTCTGGGCTTATGTTCATGTTCTGCCAACTTATTTTCCTGTGTTAGCAAATGACAAATAAATAAGTATTGAACCTATTTATTATCAGTTACATTTTCACTACCCACTCTCTCTCTCTCTCTTTTCTTCTTCTTCTCTCTCTCTCTCTGCTGAGTGATTGTCTTTGAATACACTTCACAAACTGTTTTGTCATTTTGAGGTCAAATCACTTTGTAAACATTTCTAAATATTACTTCTTATGAAATTATACTAGTTAATACCCATGAAAAAAAGATTGCGGGTATATTTGAATTTCTATGAGATGATTTCTTTATAGAAAATAAACTATATATACACGCACACACACACACACACACACACACACACTATAGGCCATAATGTCTTTGGTAAAAATATCTACCTGTGTTTCTATGGAGTTTGAGCAGTTTCTTCACATTCTCTTACTTTAAGGCTTGGTTAGTTCACTACTTCAAATGAATGTGTACATCTTATCTATTTCATCTGGGGTTTATTAAAAGTGACTGAACTTAAGTGGAATAGTCCATTGTTCCAAATGGTTGGTAGGAGATATTTTTATCATCAATATTGTTACCTTTAAGTGGAAGGGTCTATTGTTTCAGACAGAAACCAGCAGAAACACTGTTCATTATATACATATTTTCTCCTTTTCCTCTTGAAAGTTTTTAATCCTGGCAACTTCATTGAGAACTGACCTAAACAATTTTTACTTGAATATAAAGGTTTTAAAAATATTATTTATCTGTCATTGTTTGATGATTAAGAACAGTCCCTGCTTTTATATATTTTATTGTCTATAAAGTAAGGTTATTTGAGGATTCCATTCATGAATGTGTTTAGGTCATATTTATGTTTCTTTCTGTATTTTAGACCACAATCCAACTTATGCTTGAATAGATTGCAGGTTTTTTTTAATTAATGATCAATGCCATAACACCTGTGTAAAACAAACATTGGGATGAAGTTTGAGCATGGCTTTACAATAGAAAATAATGCTGAAAACAAAAAGGTCAATTTGGATTCAAATATATCCTAGAAAATAATCTGAAAACAGCTTATATATAAATGTTGCTGCAGAAAATATTCTCAAATAGTCTGTTTTCATCTCAGGTTCTTCTTCCTCGGGAGAAAGTGGACATTTTGAATCAGGAACTATCACAATTCAATAATTTCCTGTTCTTTCACAAAAGCAGACACTGATTTTAAGATGAGATATTTTAATAGCATAACATTTCATTGACACAACAAAAATCATGATTGAATTATGTTTGGCTTCGTATGAATATTTAGAGAATAAAAAGATAGAAACTGAAATGTATGGCTTCCAAATAAATCACAAGAAAATTTCTATTGTTATTTAAGTAATTTGGTATACATATTTTACTCCGATTTCAATTCAATATTCATATCTTTTACTTATTGACAGATAAATGTCTGACTGGCTTTGAATTACTGATGAAACCACATTTCAAATATTGTCTATAAAATGTGTTCTAAATCAGTTCTTCTTAAACTATTTCAGTGTCATTCACTTTGAAGTCTTTATCACAAAATTTCATTCACTCTCAACTAAATTTCCTTGTTTTTATCATTTTCTACTTACTCTGCCTTGTGTATAATGTAATTTTATACATATTTCATTATGTATCATTAGCTTGTCTGGTCTCCTAAAAGGTTATCTTACAGTAAATATAGGAAATATCCTGCCACTTTGAAATTTGAAAACCGTATGTAGAGAGAAAATATATATAGAGTTTCCAGCTCCCACTGCCATTAGCAATAAGAGCTGACTAACCATTTTAATGGCAATGTCTTTTTAAGCATTGGAAATGAATATCTGAGTAAATTAAGTCATTCACCCTTTATTCGCCCCTCTAGTGTCATTCACTCGCAAAATAATTTCATTCACACTTGGGTAAATCATTAACCAGTTTAAGAAGCACTTTTCTAAATTGTTATTAATATTTACTAAACTGAGCTTAGTCTGGCACAAGGCCACAAGTGTTGAGCACCTAATGTGGATAAAAACACTACAGTAATAATGGTAGGCATAACTACCTTGCTAACCACTATTCCATGGCAATGCACCTCTTTTGATTAAGCTTAGCCTAGTCTGGCACAAAGCCACAAGTGTGGGACATGCAATAAGGATCAAACTCACTACAATGGTAATGGTACGCAAAACTACCTTGCTAACAACTGTTCTACAAGTGAGGCATCCATAAGGATTGAACTTACTCCATTTGCTAATTGGTCAGTGAGATTAGCTTGTTAACCATTGGGCTCTAGTTGGCATCCAATCAAAATTGTTATTACAATCAGCATTTTGTCACAATTACTTACCAGGAAGAATGCTGGAGTGTACAGCGGCCGAAACATTGTGTCTGTAACAACCAAGTTGAGGACAACAGTTCAAATAAATCAGTGTATAATAAAGATAATTCCTCATCACAGAAATTATTAAAGCTTGATTTGGTCTTTGTGCAGTTTGCTTCTTGAGCTATGAAATACTGTCAATTTTATTATGTCACAGGATTGAAAATGTATAACTTCAACCCTTATCACTTTTAGAGGGAGTGCAGATAACTGATAATGGCATGAAGAATGGAATTGGTGAAGTTCAAACTCTGGCTGGCAGTTTGTGTTCACTTCACACTAATGCTCTTGGGAAAGGCATGAATCCACTTCTCCCTCACAGCTATGGGTAAATAGCAGGGCAGTCGGAGCCCTTTAGCCCTGTAAGGCAGTCTATCTTGGGCATCATGCTGGCACACCAGCCTGTAAAAAACCACAATTGCTACAAACAATGATTGGGGTTCCATAGATTGTTCAAGAAATGGAGACAAAAACATTATCTCATGTGTCGTGCAACATGGGAAGCAACTTTGCTTGCTCATCACTTTTACATGATTTTTATTCATGAATGCTTGCCATAGATAAAAATGAGTGTGTTTGATCCTCACTGGAGGCTTTATTATTGTGGCCTTGTGCCAGACTAAGTTAAGTTTAGTAATCATCAACTAGGTTGCCTGCTATAAAGTGATGGTTAGCAAGCTAATCTCTCAGACCATTGTCTTGTATAGTGAGCGCAATCTTCACTAGATGCTCCCAGTATAATATCCTTATGCCAGACTATGCCCAGCTTAGTAAATATCTACAATACATTTATTCTGAGGAATTACACCCGTCTGTTTTTTCTTATCTTAATTCTTTAGAACAATTATAATAACTATCACTTTATCACCTGATATTTTGACAAAAAATGTCTCATTGCTGGCCTACCATGATGGTTGAAAGAGAAGCGAGGGAGCAGTTGGACCAATTACTCCCCCATAACTACCTTACCAGCAGGCAGTTGGTTTTAGTAAAAAGCTGTTACACCAACTGTTAACCTTGACATGGGTCAGTCATCTCTCTCTCCACTCTCTCACACACACACAATGAATATATTAGGTCTGTCCAGAAAGTATCCAGTGATTTTGAATATCTCGAGAACCAGTTGCGTGGTCTTGATTCCCTAATTAGTTTTTCACATCAGCAGTTCAATAAATTTGTTGACTCCAAAATTTATATAAATTCAATCTAAAAAGTGGGCATTTGGGAGAAGACGAGGGAGTATAAAGACTTATGGTTGTTATTGGTTACAAAATTAATGATCTAATCATGGATCTATTGATTGGTCGACTATAGTCAAAAACAGCCCTGTGAAAAA
Source organism: Architeuthis dux (assembly GCA_006491835.1). Classification (NCBI taxonomy): domain Eukaryota; kingdom Metazoa; phylum Mollusca; class Cephalopoda; order Oegopsida; family Architeuthidae; genus Architeuthis; species Architeuthis dux. The sequence continues at coordinate 6,037,688 of VCCN01006196.1, forward strand.
AGCCTAGGAATGGTATCTATACCTTTCATTTAAAGGGTGGAGTCGGTTACGCGCACGCCGCTCCTCACCTTAAAACTTACGGCCTTGTAAAAAGCTCTGGTGTCGCTAAGCTGCATCTAACAAAATGCATCTGAAAGAAAGAAAGATGGATAACCACTGGCTTTGTGTTGGCATGCTGTTACTACTGCTGCTTGCAAGAATGAAGACAGTTGTATTGTCACTTCCTTTCTTTCTTTAGTCCTGAGGTTATTCTTTCTTTTCCATATATCTTTGATATTTACTAAGCTTGCCTTAATTTGGCACAGAGCCCATTGTAGGTATGGGGGTAGGAAGATTGTGTTGCACCAATCTCCCAAGTAGCTAGGGCCTGCCTGCCCTCCTTGTAAAACAGTATTCAAAATCCATGCTTTTGAACTGGGCTCGAACACTGACCACTGGCACCGGCTGGAAATACGCAACTCTCTAGACCAGCAATCAGGCCCAGTTTCCTGAATCATTGTCTATGGAGCACCTATTATTTTTTGGTAGTAAATTGTAGGTATTACTTTTTATGTCAACATAAAAACTTGGTTCATTTCCCTGCACATCAACTTTAACAACACGCATGGAAAAGCATGTTACAAGAAAATGTTGTTTCTTATTTTATTACCTCAAAATGTATTTAATTTTCCACCCTAATGTATTATACCTCATTTATAAATCTGAAAAAATAAAGATTCTAAGTTTAAACTTAGAAAAAAAATCATAGTTTTGCGGAGAGTCCAGGATCTGATCTTCAATCTACCCAGGTCAGCCATACTGTTGGGATACTACTTCCAAGGGGTGGCAGACCTCTACACCTGGCTTAGGCATCTGCCAAGGAGAAGGAAACTCCAACAAAAAACTTACAACCTTGGGACCTTACTCCCATCGTCCCACTTTGGCGGATCATGGCATGTAAACCCTTGGTTTGAAGGGTGGGGTTGAACATGTGCACACTGTAATTCACCTTAAAACTTCATTAGCAGACCCAAAGGCTATTCCTTGATTGCCACCTGAAAGCCTGCAATGGACATGGAAACCTTCCTAAATCTTTGTTTACAAAATCAACCCATTATATATGAGTGGCTGTGCATGATAAGTGCCCAACATACCATTTTTAAAAGGTTGATATTTTTGTTATTTTTAGAGCTACAATGCTCAGTTTTTATTTTATTTTGAATCTTGAACACTTTTGCATTATGATTCATAGTGTTCAAGCTTCAAAATTTAAAAAAACTGAGCATTGTAGCTCTAAAAATAATATATTTATAACATTGGTGTGTGTGTGTGTGTGTGTATAACAATTCCTCATTAATAGATTAAAAGCCATAGACAAGGAATGTTTCTTTAATTTTTTTACTTAACCTTTCCTGTTTTCCAACAAGTAAACGTAGGTCAGTGGTTAGTCTATTGATTGACTGCTTTCAGCTATTCACTTAGCCATTATCAAGATCCAAGTGAACAAAGATCTTCTGTTTTTTTGTTATTTCTTTTTCTTCACGTTTGTTTTCCTCATGAGACATTGAACTGTAAAACAGTCTGATCAAATACATGTTGTTCTCCATATCATCATCATTGTATGTATTATTATTATTATAATTATCATAAAATAAGCAATATTATAAAGTTAATTATATTATCAGTTATTAATTTTATTATATAATGTATATTAT
>VCCN01006196.1:6040063-6057251 GCA_006491835.1 Architeuthis dux
TATATATAGATAGATAGCAAGATAGAAACTATAATTTGTAACCTTGTGCCAGACTAAACTAAGCTTCATATATGTTTGTGTTTCTGTGTGTGTGTGCATAGTGTAGTGAAGTCAAGACCAGTGCTCTTATGTCATTGCAATAATAATTGCGAGGACTAAGAATTTTTGAGGTGTTACTACCCACACGTTCGTGTATGTGGTATCCCCATATTAAAACCTATAAGAACACAGACCCATTTCTACTTGAAGGAACATTATGTGGGATTATGGGTAGGCAAACTGACACGTGACTGCACCAGGATGTTCATTAGTATACTTCATGAGTTAAAATCAAGGATAAAATATAATTTTATATAAGAGACTGTGCAGATCAATTAAATTTTATGTGACACTGCTGTCAGAGTGGGTTCTTATGGGTTAAACCGACCTTGTGTCACATCCTGTTCTCAGTGGTTGTTTGGGTAAATAGGAACTTGCTAAATATTATTCCTCATCATGGCTCCCAGATTTTCTTCTATTTTTGTCAATAAAAAGGTTGTGGTTAGTTTTGTTGCTATTTCATTGTTTATATACATCCTTCTTAGAACAATGTTCCTACAACTCTTGCTTGTTAATAGAAGATTGATAACACACAAGCATGTTTTTCCGAGTGACCTTCCTCGTTGATTGATTGTTTCAGTGTATGGACAGCTGTAGAGTTAATTATATTAAATTTTGACCATTTTCTCAGCCACTATGTTGGACTGTTGAGAAATGTTTCAGATAATCCGTTCTTTGGCCATTTTCTAAATATTTTTGCCAATCAGTTCTTTGGCCATTTTGTCGACACTATGCTGGAACTTTGAGAAATGTTTAGCCAATCCATTTTTTGGCCATTTTCTAAAATGCCAGATCTATAAGAAATGTTTTAGCTAATCCATTCCTTGGCTTCTCAGATGTTCGTAACATTTTCAACACAAGTTGTACACACCATGTAAGCTGTGCACTAATATAAATATTTGCCTTTTTGCAGAGTTTGACATGGTTGACTAATTTCCTGAACAAGGAAAAGCTTGATTTTTTTCTCAAAAGATGGATTTGGCAGATGGCTAAGGAGTGTATTGAAAATGTGTTTTGCCAATCTTCTAACTAGAAGCTTACTTGCCTTGAAAATCAGCATTTGGAATTCTGTTTTCTTTTTCTCTTAATTTTAACACTGACTGCTGATGCCAGTAGAAAATACAAAACTCCTTCAGCCACCAACCAGACCTCTTCATATTTTTTCTATTTCTTGTACTCTAATCAAGGCCTCTAATTTGCCGACAATGTGGGTATGAGGGAATAGTGAAATAGAAGGGAGGAGGGGTACGCTCCGATTCTAAACTTCTGTCAGTTGTCTTTATGCTTTAAATTATGTTATTCAAATTTTTCAGTGAAACTTATTCAATCCTTTGAGAGATTTCCAATCAAGATAATCCTTTTGAAGCTCTTTGACTAGGACAATGTACCCAGTTTTTTTTTTTAAAGACCTACATGGGCAAATATACTCCTTGTTGGACAGAAGAAAGTTGACAGTCTCCAAACAAATTCCTGAATTTTTTCCTATGAAATATTTGATTTGATTTTTTTAGTGATTTGTGGGTGAATAGGGATCACAAAGAGTATTTGTTTGGTTCTATATAAGTATGAAGATATATCTGACTCATTACAGAAACATAAAATATATATATACAGGTACACCACCGATTTTCCAGAAATGGATGATCTGATACCTCGGTCAAAATTAAAGGCGAACACTTGAATTTATCACTGCTCTTACCCTAGTTCATTGACTGACCATGCATTTACCCCTAGTAAAATGGCTCCCAAGCAAAGTGCGGGTGTCAGTTGTGGTATAAAGAGCAAACGCAAGTCCATATTGATGCATTAAAAGGCAGAAGTGTTGAGAAAACTTGACAATTTGTCATGTTGGGAGTGGTAGTACTTTGTAAGTACAGTACTGTATTTGTTTAATTAACATACCTATATATAATTAGTGGGTCAGAGGTGTATCATTTAATTACTATTACATGACCTCTGTTGGTCCGGCAAAATGGATACTCCAGCACGGTTCTGGAACCAAGAGTGTTGGAAAATCGGTGGTATACCTGTATTTTCTAAAAAGATTATTTTTAATATCTTAAAGGTAAAAACATTGAACCTTGAAATATTAATGTCTATAAGAGACTTTTATTTTTTATATGCCCCCCCCCCCCAGCAGATGCCCATGCTCAAAACAGACATCCATTAAAGAAATTAAAAATCTTTTAGTGGAAGCCTTTGTACTGCCACCTCCATTTTCACAAAACTTAATTTTGTCAAATGAAAGCAATGGACTGAATTTAAAATTCGACCAACATAATTAAGCTTTAACTCTCCTAAAAGAAGAGAGATTCGGAAACCAATTTTTAATGTTTATACTAGGAGTTAGGTAAATTTAATATTATTTGTTTACATTCAAAAATCAATCTTACGTACCAGTTAAGTATTGTGGTCCCTAAAGAAAGTGATGCCGCTCCAACAGAGCTCATAGTATAGCTTTACTTTCACAAATCATATTCCAATAACTGTGGTCCCGAATTACCTAACCCTAACATGGTACAACAGGAATGTTGGCAATGTTTTAACCATATATTGCTGCACATTTCTGAATTGTATGGTACGTCTTGAATTGTATTAAAATAAATTAATAATTACTGCTTGGGATTCATTTTCATTGTAATCCCTACCTTCAATTGTTTTAGAATAAATTAATAGTTACTGCTTGTAATTCGGGACCATAGTTATTGGAGTATGGTATGCGAAAATAAAGCAATAGTACTAACTCTGTAGGAGGGACCGCACTTCGTTTTAGGGACCACACGGTTAAGCTTGTACCCCATCTTCATATTTTACAATTCATAAGTTTTAACTTTTGAAGAATTTGGAAAAGTATCCACGTATCAGCATGAATCTTTTAAAAGTCAATGATTGCGTTACAAATTAAAATTTGTATAATTTCTTTACCAATTAAACAAATGAAATGTCCTACAATGTTTATTTTCTTGTATGCTGCTCATAAAATATTGACACGTGCTGGCGAACCTAAATTAAGCGGTTAGATAAATTTGGTAAAGGAAAGGAGATATATCTTCCTAGTTACACTTGCTTAACACGTTGAAAATTAATGTCTACAAACGCTTGATACTTCCTGTGTAAACATATGACAGGTGGGAGATATTGCTAATTTCCCTTTCTTTCTTTTTAATAAGTACACACACTACATACACCTTTCTAAAGACAATTAAATGCTTATGAACCGGAGCGTTATAAATCATCACGGTAATTATGTGATGCTTCTGATCTCTTTATAAAACCACAGAGACCTTTGGCGCAAGATAACAATAAGTAAAGAAAGAAATATCGGCAAACATGGAGGTTTTAACCGTTGTTATTGGATGATTTTGAATGGAACTAATTTTGACCCTTCAGTCTTAACTTTTCTTTTATGAATTCTCTTATTTCTTTTTATTAATACGCCAGTTTTAATAACGGGTCCTGGGTGTGGAAATTTCACACCCGATGTTAAAAGTGGCGATAAATAAAAAGAAATAAGACAATTTACTACAGAAAATCAGAACATTCAGTATCTAAAAGAGACGGTGAAGTGTCAAAATCAGTTCCATTCATTCAAATGATCCAATAACGACGGTTAAAAACTCCATGTTTGCCGGAATCCATTATTTGTGCCAAGTACCCAATAAACTATTAACAGTGTAAGTCATTTAAACGTGTATTTCTTGGCCGGCCTCGCGTTATAAAATCGTTTTTGTTTAAATTGTTAAAGTAATTGACAATTATTGTCAATCAAAGCGATATTTGTCTTATTTATCGCAATTATTCGTTTCAGCAAAACTTAAAACAATTATTCCGTCCATGTAAAAAAAAAAAAAGATAACAAGGAAATAATAGTTCCTTTAAGTTCGGTTTTGGTAATTATTGATGAATAACGGGGCAAAATGGTTCAAGTAATTAAAATGATAAAAAAATGTTTTTAATTATAATCCTGTGAATTTTTTTCACTAGGAAGAAACATTCTCCTAATTAATTTTAATGACTCTGGGTGAAATTGTAAAAGAAGAAAAAATTGGGTGGGTTTCCCTTTTTGGGGGCAGGGTGAAGGTGACCTGGAAAGCTTATAAACGGAAATACTGTACTAGAAATCTCATGAAAGCTGATTTTTCGTTTCTACCGAAGAAAAACCCGGTTCTAAATAAAAGAGCATCGTAATTCCTTTTGTTAAATATTCCGTAATCTCTACTTCTTGAAATAATATAACTTTTAAGAAGGAACACACAAGTTTTTAGAACGTTTTCTAATGGGGGGGGGGGTCCCTAGTTTCTTGCTCTGATTTTCAACCAGTTTATGGTTGTAATAAATTAAATTGTGGTTTTCAGTGCTATAACAACACAGGAAATCTGTGATATTTCAAACTAATAAAACTTTTTAAATATAATTAATTTGATTTCGACAGTAAAGAATTTAGTCGTCGATTGATAAACAATTAACAGTGTGACCTTTTCTGTTTGTTGCTTTGTCCGTAACTTCCGCTAGAGAGCGCACAGATACTACATTGATCCTTGACAGAGGGCCTATTGTAATTGTTTTTGTTGATGGTTCAAAGTTTATTCATAAGGCACTGCAGCTGCACAGGGTCCCAAGGTTCGCCCCCCCCAATGTATTCTTAATTATTATGTTACATATGATCTATTAAAAGTACTTTACGTTAAATTAAACATAATTTTATGGATATTTCATTTTTGCTTTGATTTGTTTGAAAATAATAGCTAAATAAATACAAAAATATAAGCAACCCCCAAGAAATGTTATGCACTGGACCCCATCAATGTTAGATTCAGCCATGAAAGTGATTATTATTGTTCTCTAAGGAAATAATATCAGTTGAAATCAAAGCAAATTGAACAGGAGTGTTAACACAAAAAAGCCCAACCAAACATTCCTAAAGATGATGTGAATAAACATTGAAATATCCACATGAGTACACAGATACTACACTCTGACCCTTGGCTGAGAACCGATACTTTGATCTTCGGCAGAGCGCACAGATACTACATTCCGATCCTAGGCAGAAGTGCCGGCCCATACAGACATACATAATCGTCATTTTTTTTATGGGTACTATGCTAGTCAATAAATAATCTCACAAATGTTTCTTTTTTATTTAAACTTAGACATTGACACGACGGAAGACTTAACAGACCAGCTGTTTCGAAAAACTTGTTTAAAATAGAATCAAAATTAAAAAAGCAGTTGTGTGGCTCCTATTTGGGGGGGCGGGGGGCAAGGAGCCTAGATTTAAAAATATTTTGTACACTATTTGTTGATGACCATATGTTTATCTAATTAAACCATGTGTGTGTGTGTGTTCAATTTTTCCAGATATTTTGTTTGCTTTTTTAAAAATGTAAGCCTAAATCTTCAACTGGAATCTCTATTATTGCAGACGTGTAGAAAATGACAATTAATATGACGGATTATTCCCAAGCCCTTTTAGCATCATCAGACAGAGATAACTGCAGTGCTAGAAAGAATCCTATGAATGGCCTTCTTAACTCAATGTCAAAGTGCCTTGATGACAGGCGGGGTGGGTAGGGGGTGTTAGAAATGGTGTTATTAGGAATAATAGTGATAGATATAAGTGTTTGTTACTTGGGTTATTTATTGTTGGCTGTGATGAAAAATCGTATTATAGGAAGGTGAGCTGTAGCAAAAAACGAGGTCATATAAGTAAGCTTACTAAGTTGGTTTCAGATCGGCTAGAGCAGGAGATTGGCGAGGGAGAGGACGGTATTTACAGATGGCCAGCAGTTAATATTCCTTTTGTATCTTTCTTTCTCTCTTTCCTTTCTCATCAACTATCCCTTATATCTCCCTCACCCTCAAACACATACCCGGTGGGTGGTGGTCGGGAGGTCGTTTGTGCTTGTGGGGGATGGTTGCTGCCGGCACTGCCTTTTCCTTGTTCTTCCTCCTCCCTGAGGGAGCAACAGGCCACATTATTTGCACTTCCAACATTGTCTCTGCTACATTATGCAGATCACTGGGCCATGCCGACACAAAACGAAATAGATAGAGGAAGGGAAGAACCCTCAAGCACTCTAAATTCTTTATTAGTAGTATTAATAGTAGTAGCATATTATTTTAACTGAGAGTAAGCACAGTTGTGACGGTAAACATTGTTTATTTAAAAGCCTAAGAGGAGAAATTAAATTTCATATTTCTCTAACTCGTCCGTTATTGTTTCCTCTGTTTTAATAAATCTCTTACAGTGGAGACCATCCCAATAGCTTTAACCAAGATATCAGGCTCATATATTTCCCTCCCAAAAGAAAAACAGTATATTTGACAACAAACAATTCTAGTAGCCGGCCTCGGAAGAAAAATCGATTGCATTACAATCCATTTGAACAATATTTCCCTTTTTTAAAAGAAAATTCTAACAAAAGTTTCTCACTATCATAAACCTTAAATTAAATATTTTCCAGTAACTTAGGCTTATTATTGTCTAACTAAGAAAAAGAAAATAGTTTTTCGTTTTTATAATCAAAGACCATGGTCGTATTCTCCTACTTTTGATCTTGATGATAAGAGTGATAAAGAAGTCAACTTATTCGTCAAAATCCGTATCTTAGTAGTACCATTGACCAATCAATTACATTATCAAAGTTTCTACTTTTAAAAAAAGAAAAGAATCCATTTTAAAGGTCATAATAGCAGTTAAATGCATTTTCTCTTTAAAGAGTGTTTTATTGTGTTTTTCAGTTCATATTAAATGACTAATGTTTTTTGTTGTTATTTTGTAGTACCGTTCCTCCTCCTTTTTTCCTAAGAACTAGTTAACGTCTGTGGTAGCTCGTTTACTCCTTGCTCTCCTTCTCGCGGGCGCGCGCGCGCAACTGCTACATTACCGCGCATCATTCTCCTCCCCCTCCCTATCGGTGTCTTTACTCCCACTCTTACCACATCTGCGTTCTCCCCTCTCCTCCGTTCACGTTCACCTCGTTATGATATCCTCATTCTCGGGCCGCCTGATTTCCACTCTACCCTTCCTTCCTTTTGCTATACTGTTACTACTACTATTCCTCTTCTTTTTTCTTCTTCTTTAACCACCCCTCTTACTATGACGTTGTTCTCTGGCTCTCTTTCTTTCCTCTTCTTCATCCTGAGCTGATTAATATTCATGAGCACTGACTGACTATTGTGTAGGAAGTGCTGAATAGGGCATTTTGCGACGACCCAAGAAGTACATCAGCCATTAACAAAGCTCGACGGCATTGTTGCGAAGGTGCTAAAGCTGCCCCCCTCTCTCTTTCTTTTCTAATCTATCCATCTCTCTCTCTGGTGCCCCCTTTGTATTTATCTATCTATCTTCTCCTCCCTTCATCTCTAATCTGATACTTCCCCCTGCTATTTCTATTTTCTATCTCTCTTCTCCCTCTCCACCAAGACAAGGAAGGGAGAGAGGAAAAAAAAGGAGAAAAAACACACGCACCAACCACTGCTACCACGACGCTCGTATCTCCTCCTCCTTCTCCTTGTTGTTCGCCAGCCAAAAGTAGTAGTAATAGTCAATATTCTTAGTGTGTGTGTGTGTGTGTATATGTACACTTCTCATAATAGTTGGTGTATTCAAAATATATTCATATGATCATAATAATAAGGATCATTGCAATAATTTCGCACAATTAATAGGAACGATTGAAATATATTTTATGTATATGTGTATATAGATATATATGCATGCATGTATGTATATACATTATTAATATTTAATATAAAACGAGATATACACATGTGTATTTAACAACAACGGATTAATATCACCTAGGATTTTCAAAAGAGAAGGGAAAACTTCCAAAAAATCAACAAATTGTGTGGTGGGATCTTCTATAAAATTTCAACCATGTGGATTTTGACGTGGTAAGGATTTCTTGTCATCATATACTTTTTTTGTCTTTATTTGTATATATTTTAATTATATTTATCTTTCGTCGTCCTGGTGGAGTACATTATTTATTGTCGCTAAAAAACACCTTCACCCTTATGTTCTATCAATTTATATATCAGGTATCCTAATCCCGAATAGGTATCTTTTAAAAAAATATATAACGTTTAAATGCTTAGATTTTTATCAGCTGAAAAAAAAAAGAACAGCTATTTTTTAATAACTGAAATTACTTCTTATCCTTAAAAAAAAGAAGCTATCTGCATTGTTCTTAGACTTCAATTTTGTCTCTTTGTCATGTTGAATGATTGATATCTCTTAAGTTTTTTTAATTTTATCTGAAAATTTTATCATCAGTTTATGTAATTTTTTCCATGAATGCCTTTTTTCCTGTGTTATCGAATTAATATTTCTAATTGAAAACTCTTTCTTCGTCGGACGGAACAGGAAGACGAACATGTGCTTTACTGAACTCTTGTGTACACCTTTTATTCTTCATCATCTTGTTTACTCCCCCCCCCCTTAAAAGGGAAAAAAAATCTTTGGACAACTGAATATATTTCTAGTTCTTAATTTATAATTTACCCCTAAAACACTGTTAAAACAAAATCACTGAATGTAACCTTTATTTACATTCGCCAAACTCTTCTTTAAATCGACTTATATTGAAATCCACTTGTCAGATTTATTGTTTATATATAACTTTATTTTTCACTTTAAAAAAAAAAAGAAAAGAAGCCTTTATAATATTCTCCATCTCTTTTTGATGTAAATAAGCGATTAGATTACTAATTAATATCTCCAAATCGATTAGTTTCTTCGTTATTAATGTTGTTCCATGTTTTGAATTTATAGTTTTCTCCTCACTAAGCTGAAATTCGAAAGGTTTTTGGTGTTTTATTGTCTTTGGTTGTGAACTTTTCCTTCTTTGAGGAACAAGAAAACATGTGCGTGGAACGATCGGAGCATCCTAGTTTTTATTCATTGTTTAATTTTGTTCTTATTATTATTTAAATAAACGAATAATTCAAATTATTTTACCCCTCAATCTACGCTTTTCTTCCTCAGAAGATATTTTATACTATTTTAAAGTGTCCATTTAGCAAGTTTACATATTCTTAAAACTTTTTTTGGGACGTGATAATTTTGTTCATTGCTTTTTTTATGTGAATTGTAACACTTGAATATTTAAAAAAAAATTTTTTTTTTTAAATTCAATTTAATTAACTTTTCACGTTACCTATTTATTTTTTCTAATTTTCGTTTATTTCATTCAAACCTTCTGAAAGTTCATTTACACAGACCTAAGTTTAAATAATTTCTCTTTCTAAGCTATTTTGTTGATGTTTGTCTAATTTTGGAAATTCGATTTATCAAAGATTACTTTTTCTCTTGAAATGTACGTTTACACCCCAATAAAAATAAATTAAACTGCTGTATTTTTGTTCTGCCATAAGGGACAAATACCCGGTCATGTCTTTAAAAAGAAAAAAAAAACTGTTCATGTCCGGTTTAAAGTTTTTAGCCACAGTAATTTTTTCCAATCTTTTTCTACCTATAAATAGAAATTAGTATATCATATCCACCTAGAAATTAATATATCATATCTACTTTTTTTTATATATAATCAACAGCTACACTAACTTCCTTCTTCCCCGAGGGAGTTTTCTCAACACCAGGAGCCGGGGGGGATTTCCTCATTTTTTCCTTCCTTCTTTCTTCTGTTTTATTTTCTTCTCCATTATCATTATTCTTTCTCTGAATTGAGCGAACCGATTTTTCTTTTCTTTTTCCCTGTGTCTTGTAGATAAATTATCTTTGTCGTATTTTTTATTTTTTTAAAATTCAATTAAAAGATAACAATATTCTATTTAAATTTCTCTTCTCCAGTTTTTAATCTTAAGTTGATTTGCTAAGAGTACGATTCTTGTTTTACTATTTTAAAAATCAATTCGATACTGACGAAATCTATGACAATGGAATTGTCCCTATTTCTTTTTAACCTATTTGCTAGAGTTGTTTTCCTGTATCTATAAGTTTAAACGTTGTTATATTGTCGCTTGATCTTTTTCCCTATTTATTGGTGAGTCAATCTTGAAGTCTCATTGTTTTAAAAATTTGTTTATATTCATCTCTGCAGCATTTTATTTCCCATTCCATCCCTCCAGATGAAAATCTCTTAAATCGTTCAATCACCTTAAAAAAAAAGATTCCTCGTGTTCAGTTGTAACATTAGAATCTCCCCAGGAACGTACCGAATATTTACACAGTAAAATAACCATATATAAACGTCTATATTTGTATGAATCGTTTTAATTATTAAAAATGTTCTCAACGGAAGTAACTGAAAAACTCCGAAGCCGTCGTTTCGTACGACGGATGGAAACTAAGGGTCCAATTCAGCATTATTGTTACATTGTAAATAGAACCCCCTTCTGAAACCTTTAAAACAATTCTTTCAACTGACAGCTTTTCCATAGGTAACGAAGGTCTTGTAGATTGAAAGCACAAAAATGTCTTCGGAAATCTTTTTTCTAATACTGTAGTTAATTTAACGGGTTATCAAAATCTTAACCGAGAAAAACCCTGTAGTAAACAATAATAGTTTTCTAAAGATTAAACTTGAATCGTGTCCACAGTGCAAATTAATTCCCGAAATGTCTCCATAAATTTATTTCGGCAGTTTAAAAAAAAAAATTCTATTTAAGAGATTATTGTATTTTTTCAATTCTCTTTGCTTTAAATTACTTTTTTTAAAAGCTTTTCTCAGTACATTATTTCTTTGTTTTGTATCCGTAACCAAGCAGTTTGTTATATTAAAAGACTGTTTTTTACACCTAACAATTAAAATAACATTTTTTTAAAGACATATACATACTGACATTAACTCTTAAAATATTTGCAATTTCGAGAATTTTTCATTTGAAAAAAAAAAAATATTTTTTTTTTTTTTTTTTTTTTTTTTTTCCTAAGATTTTATTTTGTATGGGAGCCTAGTAATCAAATGGTTTTGTTTTGTTTTTCTTCTTCTAAAGAGCATCTGCTTAAGATGCAATTAAGATGTGTTTTGGTAAACAGACAAAAATCCTTTCTGCTTAGAATAAAATATTTGAATTGGTAAAAAAAAAAGAGCTTCATTGATACGACATGAATTCCTTCAAGGTAAATAACTACGTTGTTACTAAAATGACTTGTCATTACTTCCTCTTAGTTGGTTCCAGATACGAGTACTTGCTTTCAAATGTGCTAATTGAATGGATTTCAATTTTCACCATAGTTTGTTTACAACTAGTACTACAAAGTTACTTGCTTGATGCACTATCATTGATCAGTACTTTTGTCTACTTTGTTAGTTTTTCCTGCTATTTATTTCAGTACGTTCGTACCTAGAATTCTTCTTGTGGATATTTTTTATTTTTTAATTACTTAAAAAGTGGAGTATAGTGAATTGAAAAAGAAAAAAAAAGAACACTCACAGCTGTAGTCGTATTGTACTCTTTAGTTAAAGTATAGACCTACTGTAATTTCCAAATTAAAGAATGCAGACAAAATTTCACGTGATTTAAGTTAGCGTGTAGAGTTGCTCGATAAGAGGGGGTGGAAAAGTGTTTAGGGGACGGACGTGTGCGCGCGGGCACACACACACGGTTTTCCTCCTTTAAACCTTACATGTAATCATAAATTACAATGTTTGGTGTGTGGGGAATTTGGCATAATTAAAAAATATCTAAAGTAGAATGTGGTTTAATAGCCAATAATTATGTATTAAGACTAAAATAAACTTTGTTTTATTTATTTGGAGTACTGCTTCCTCTTTCCATCCTTAACATATTGCGATCAAAGAGTTATCGCAAGAGTTCACTTTCCTTGACAATGAAATTGCACGTATATAAAACGGTGTGTATCTATCATTTTTCAAATAGCGCACAGATACTCTTATCCTTGGCAGAAGTGTCGATCCATACGTAAATAAACCCGTCGTTTTTGACGGATACTATGCTGCTAGTATCTTTAAATCCATTCACACATAGTTCTAAATGTAAATTTTGTTGTGACACGGTCACAAGAAGCTACTGCCCTCACCTCATCTCAGACATATTTTTCTTAGAAGAAATCAAAGAAAACTTCATTTCCGTGTTTATTGTAAACGTTGGAAATTATCTTGAAATGGGATAGCTTGCTTGTATCCACAATAACATTTGTACATAAATGCAAAGAAATGAAGCTTTGTTTCACTTTTAAAATGAAATCTCTTTTTGAGCTAAGATAAAAGTTTCTTCTGCACTTATCACAATAACATTTTGATATTATGACAATGTTTTCTCTTTCCATGGATTCTTTAAGGAAACTAATGTACATCTCTCAAGTCAAGTCACCCCCTTCACAATGCTAATTCGTTTTTGTTTTTCTTTTGCCACTTGGTCAAACCAATTATGTGAATGGACTGGCTTGAGTTAAAAAAATCTTGAATCCAGACCATCTGTAGTATCAATTATTCACTAATTGGCCCAAGAACATGGCTTTAGTCAATGATCACCATCTAAAAATAACTATTCCTTATTTCTGCATCAGTGCATTGTTATTGAATGTTTTTTTAAAAAGATTTTATTACTATGTTCATTTACTAAATTCTTTTTTCTTACATTCTGAACTAAAGTCAAACTGAAAAATTGGATCTCATAGTTTAGCATCACAAATTATCACAGCTGTTGTGAGAACACTTGGTCAGTTACAACACAGTACTAAGTAGATATCAAATATGATAAAAGTAAACACTCCATCAGCTATTTAAAACAATAGGTGTATTTATTTTATCATGTAGTTGGAGCACACTAATTTTTTCAGTCTTGCAAGTTGGTATGTTTTCTTTCGAAATGTTATGAATAGAAATGCAAATAGCAGCTAAAAAAAGGATGTTGCTACTGTCAAAATGGGTGAAGAGGTTTTTAAAATTAGATTTGATATCTGCTTAGTTAGTATTTCGTTGTAACTGGCCAAGTGCTCTCACAACAACCATGATAATTTGGGATGCTAAACTACTATTATAGCCGAAAAATGTTTGTCCTCTGTTGATTTTAATGTATCGTTTCTTTTCAATTACCTGATAACAGCTTTTCTCTTTATAATTGGGTTTCATGAAATGATGGTATAAAATATAATTTTGTTATAATCTGATGTAATGCACACATGCAATTTGAGCAAACCTAGAAATAGGGAAACCAACAGTTGCTGCAAAGACTGAGCAAATAACTTGATCATCTTCTATACTGAGTGATACTTACTGGCTTTAGATTATCTTTTTTTCTGATTTGGGCCTGCCATACTTTTTCCAGTTTCCAAGGATTTGAGTCCTCTCATGTCTGTTAGTGAGAGAGAATGTCTTCTAAGGTACAAATTGGGATAACCAAAAAACATATTCTGAAATGCATTTATATGTAAACATTTAGGCCTTCCTCGGGAACTGACTGAAAATCCCACCTGTAGGGTGAGTTTAAAGCTGGTGGAAGCAGAATTTCTATTTGGATTACAGCATTGTACCATTCTTGGAAGCAATTCATGAATCCCAGCAAGAACCATGTTGAAGAAAAAATCGGTAACAATCTTCCAGTAACTCTGGATGAATATTGTAACCTTTATATATTTGGATATGCATACTCATCCAATTCCAACTTTCCCCTCTTTTTGACAAGAAATTAAAACTTCATTGTTATAAAACCTCCTCTTCCTCTAATATTTCCTCAGACAAAGCAAGAAACTGGTCCACAGTTTTCCCCTCCTTTTTCTTTTAAGTGACATATATATGTATATATATTTTTTATTTGTTTATTTTAAAAGGTTTGCAAATTTTAACCTCTTATTATTAAAAATAGGGATGTAATTGGCTCTGGTTTGTAGAGATTATACTAAACATAGCCTAGTGGGGAACTCAGTGAGGACCAATCTCACTAGCAGACTAATCATTGTGTGTGTGTGTGTGTGTGTATATATATATATTAATATATATACACACACACAGGTTCCTCGTTGTAAGGTAATAGTTAATGTGCTTGTAGGTCATTACTATTGCTGTGAGTTCAATCCTTACTGGGTACACAATTTAGCCTTGTGCTATATATCCATACATACAGGTTTCCCACACTACCCGAATGTAAAGTGATCATTTACTATTAATTTATATAGGGATATATATAGATAAACACAGTTATGACATGATGGCTTTCTTAAAAACTAAGTAGTGCAACACACACAACTGATTCAATACATAATTGTATTGCCCCCCCCCTCCCCCCACTCTCATTGGCTTCACTTTTCTGTTATTTGATAAAATTATTGAACAGTAAATGGCTATTTAAATATTTTCATTTGGATACAGACTTATTGATTTTAATTTGCTATTCCTGATTTAATATATATATTTTTTGTTGATGCTCCTTAAAATGTAATGATATAATTTTTTTTTCTCCAATCACCATATTGTGTCAGGGCCTTGTTTGATAAGACAAATATTTTTATTTTTTAAACACCTGTAAGAAGCCCTATTAGCCAGATATTCTGAACTGATTTATGGATTTAAGGTGATAACTAATAGATTTCCTGCTTTATTTAGAAAAATATACTTATTCCACTGTAATAAGCAGATTAATTAGTAGGTTATGGCACACCTGACTCTGACTTCTTACAGGTAATCTTTATCTATGAACGATCGCTGTCATCACAAATTCTTGTCAAAAGCATTTCATTTGGATATTTCTTTATTGAATAAGATTAGTACTTTGATCACTTATATAATCACATTTATTTTTGCTCTATTTCAAAATAACTTCCATTTGTAATCACTGGAAATGGATATAACAGCTCATGTTACTTTTGATCTCAATCTCTTGTCCACACTCTGTCGTTTGAGGTCTGCCTTTCTCAAAGGCATTGCCTCTACACTTAAGAGCCATGCTCCAGTGTCGTGTGACAATTTTTCATTTCTTGATCCAATCATTCTTTGTGTGTTCTGAGGTGCTAGCCCGATGCCCAAGGTGGACTACCTTACAGGGGTAAAAGGCTCCAACAGCCCTACAATTTACCCATAACTTAGATGGAAATGTAGATGCAAACTGTCCCAGCCAGGATTTAAACTCTGTTTGCCAATTCCATTCTCCTTGTTGCTAACCATTAGGCCAGGTGCATAACCTGAGGCCATGGTTGGATCTGAAACGCCACAATACGCAATTACATCACAACCAGCCTAACTTAATTGTCGGATTATCATTTAAGACAATAAACTGAACCTAACAACCTGAAAGGGGTTTTCTATACCAACATTCAATTAATTTCCAATAATTTGCATTGTAAATTATTGTTTTAAGATTCTTGTTATTCACAAGTAAAGTTTTTACATGTGTAGAGTTTGAAGTTTTTAGATGTGCTAGCATCGATTGCCGTCACTGACTGACTGACATACCAAAATGTGAGTTGCATTTCTTAGATCTTCACACAAGAAAAGAACTAGCATATATATGGTCTGACTTTCAGGCTTGTTCAAATTACTGTTAATAATTTAAGATGAATTAACAGAACCATCTGTATATGCTGGTATATAAGACAACCATTCAATTAGAGAGAAAAAAGGTAAAAAAAACTATGCAAATATTACTCTGTATCCAATGCGCTGATATTATGACTAGGTGGGGTGCGTCTATCAAACAAAGCTCGATATTCACAGTTATGGAGTTTCAGTGAGCATTAGTCCTCCAGATACCTGTGTAAACCATTCATTTTATCATTTGGCATATACTAACCACATGGAACTGGCAGATTTCAAAAATTTCTTTGGCCTACAAAAAGAGTATTATAAATAAATAAAAATTCTGGTTTCAAGTGGTTAAGGATTTTCAAAACACAAAATTTTGTTAAATTGAGGATTTTTTGTTTGCTCCAAAACTAATTTCCTGAGTGATGAGGAAGCTTAACTTTTTAGATAAACACATAGGTATCTGTGTTTATCTAAAAAGTTAAGCTTCCTCGATACTTAAATCAGTTGTTGTTGCTTGTTTCACTTGTTCAAATTACTTTTTAATCTTGATTACCATATTTCTCAGCACCAAGGATACTCCTGCCCCAATTTTGACTTGCAAACTTTTGGGAAAAGAAAGAATAAACATACAATTAAAGTAACCCCCAGCCTTACTTTTTAGCAATCAATTTATTCATGTTTTTCCAACTGAATTCACTTTTGAAAATACTTGGCCACCTGCTTTTATTGGATTAAAAGAAAATGTTGACTCTTGATAGCATAACTTTACGGTTTTGTCATTATTTGTATAAATGCCATTTTTCCACGCTTCCTTGTTAGTCATCATAGAAAAAGAATTCTTTGGAAAAACTTCCTGTTGCACAAACAAATACTGACTTGCATTTAAACATTTTATTCTCCTATTGTATTAGGATGCTACATATGAAATGTCATTTTTGAATAGTAAAATGTAGGATGATACAAACAGCAAAAAAATGGTAAATATTTATCAAGATATGACCCATTTTAAGCAATAATTTGTTTTTCTAAGATCTTCGAGTAATGCCATCTCCATGAAATTTTTAAGGTTTTAGTAGTCACAAATTCAGTAATTATGGCTTTCCCATTATCAAAACTTTCATTATGGATATGAAGTTCAAAATGCTTGAAAAGACGATTATCTCTAGGAGAAATGTCAGATGAATATGGAGGATGATACTTCATGTTCCAATTTTCTAAGCTTAGACAGTCAGCTAAGAGGTGTAGAGTATGGCATTGTCATGGGGCATTTCATTCAGTTCATGTGGGACCCATTTTTTAAACTTTTCCCATTGCCATGAGATGATGTATTATGGTCACTGTTGAAGTCCTAAAGTCTCCTGGAAGTGCTCAAACCATTGTTTATGGGTCATTGGCCACTGCTGACAATAGTTCTTCATCATTCAGAACAGATTCGGGCCTCCCTCAAGGTTTATTATTGGTATCCATATTTCCAGACCTAATCATATTGAACAAATGCTGAACAGTTTGCACTGTAATGGCTTGTTGACGTTATCAACAGCATTGAATGTCCTAATTTGATTTTGTACATGAAAATTAGTCTAACTTGGGTAGACATGATTGCTGTTCAGGGCTCAAAAACCTCCAATAATAACAAATTA
>VCCN01006196.1:6058395-6078619 GCA_006491835.1 Architeuthis dux
CTTTGGGGAAAGTCATGAATCTATCTCTTATCCCCCCGCCTCAAGCTATTAGCAGGGTAGACTGGGCTCTCTAGCCATGGTTGGCGATCAGTCTAGCAGATAGACAACTGATTCCAAACCAGGGACCCATTAATGGCCAGCGATGCATTGTGAAGAGCCTGGTCTGACATGCAGAGTGCTCTGGTCATTCAGCTCCTGACTATGTCTTGCCGCTGGACCCAGGTAGACAGGGATGAGAAAGTGATGCTGACAACATTCTTAACTCTCCCCCACTTTCAAATCAAGCTCAATTATAACTTCAGACCTTGCGGTGCAACGCAGCTGCTGTGGCACTCAGAACTGAAGCCATGATGTATATATACACGTAGGTACATCCAAAGTCCACAGCGTAATGGGGAAAAGGGGATTTATATTAAAAACAAATATTTATTTTTCAACTTAATCTCCTTCCTTGTCAATGCACTTAATTCAGTTGAAATTATTAATATTGGGTCGCCATGGATCGTTTGAGAAATAGACAAAATCATTGCCTCATGTGTCACGTGGCATGGTAGAGTCTGAGTCTCTAATCTTGTAGTATCAGATTTTATTTTGGGATTATTTTTAAAGATGCATAACAAGAACACATGTTGTGATCTGACCAAAAAGTTTTATTCGCATTTAGTATTTGTTTGTTTCAATCTGTGGTATAAATGGGTCAGATGTTTTGAATTGTTACTGCTTAATCTAACCTAGTGTGACACTGATAATTTGGTTGTGGCTAAACTGATCGGGCTCTGGAACCATGAACACTGTCCTATAAAACTTGGACATGCATTTAGATTTATTTTAATATTTGCATAACCGTTCATTATTACGTTTATCACATTTATCATCATATCATGTGTATCCTAAATTTATCATCAAAACAATGTGTTAATAAATGGATTGTGCCCCAAAGATACAAATTTGATTTGCTACCCACTGATGGGAAGTTTACAAAATGTGGTAGTGTTACGTTTAGGTGTGGTTTAACCATACCGACCAAGTGACTTGAATTATTTATCAACTTATTAAAGCCTGACATTTTCAGTCGATCACTTGGTAATTTGACAGATGAACAAATCTGATCAATAGTCCAAGAACTTTATCATAAATACTATGGTCCACTTTAAAATTAATTTAAACAAGCTGATTTTTGCAAAATAGTTGCAGCATGACACCAGAAACACTATACTAAAAAATCCCACTGGAGCTTCCCAAGAAATCCAACATGGCGTTCAAGATGGCCACCGTATTTAGATAAAATATTGAAATAGTCATAAAATTGCAACCAAACCTGATATGAATATAGTTCTTTTTCTATGTTTTAGAAGCTGGAAAATTGATTAAAACCCATCCTGATGTGATATTTTTCCAGGATATGAACACAAATTCAATATGGATCCCAAGTTGGCTGCTGTATCTGAACAGATAGTTGATTTTGGAGTAAATTCCTGTGTTTCAATGGTTGGGCAATCGATTTCAACACATTATATTGGGGCCATGTTCTTATTAGCCTCCAAAACCAAATACACCTCCCAAAATGGCCATCAGTAGTAACCATATTTTTTTTGAATTTCAGTCAGAAAAAGACCTGATGATTTTGGTATACACCTACAGTTGAGAAAATAGGCAATTTGATAAAATTAATTATATTGGAGTTTAAGAAACATTCCACAGTGAAAACTTGAGAAAAGCCATTAATTCTCACCCTTTTTATCAGTAACAATTGGGTAAATGTTCTGACGTGTAAACAATGTGACCCAGCTTTTTGGCAACCTCAAAATTTCAGGCAACTTGTTTTGCAGCCACAAGCAATCAAATTCAGAACGCTGTCAGGAGCAACCCAATCTAACAAATACTTTACTGAGATTTGATGAAGAATCAACTATCTTTGTAGCCTTTATGGTGGTTGGTCAAAAGCGACTGTATAAAAGATAGTGCAGAGTAAATTGTGATTTGATAGGTCTAGTTTAATAAAAGGAGGGATAACTATGCTGCTTTTCTCATGATCCTCTCCCCTCACAGCTGCCTGCATAAAACCACTCCAGGATGTGTTGTCCTCAATGCTGTCACAAAGGATGAATTTGGTTAACCAAATGTTATCAAGAGACTTCGCCAGTTTTAGAATGGTTGTATTAGGTTTGTGTCCAGGGGGCAATAATTACCAATTTTAATCCTGAAGTTTCAGGTTTTTGTAATATTTGACAGGAATATCCTCATATGATCCCGTGAATTTTACATTTTTTAGTTTTGTTGAACATTTCAAAACTTTTTGTCAACTGATCCTGATGGCATGATACATACTATACCACCCATAGTGTGAAATGTGTTGTGACCAGTTAGTTTTGCCACATTGAAATCAGCATTATCTGTATGAAACCACTTGGTTCATAAGATGGTTCTGATCCATCCAAAAAAAAGAATTGTTTACTCTTTGTATTTCTTTAACTGTCAGAGAATTACAATATAATGAATATATCTATGAGCTCACGGGATGCATACTTCCTATGGACATATGTGGTGATGGAGAGTACAATGGGAGAAATGAATGATCTTGGTCGGCATGCTGATATAATGCTATGGGCAATTGCCGTTATTTTTCGATCAGTACTGGAGAAGGGCATCATCTGATCTTTTGATAGCACCTTGCAATAGACTCCGCAATGATTCTGGAACCATTGCATCGCTCTCACTGAGATCAGTAATATTTGGGTATTCTGATCAGTTATAAACTTTGGTTATGATATTTCAATAATGGAGGATTTATCAATGTTTGATCTGAATCCTATTTTTGACATAATTTTGTGATTAGCATCACGAAAACTAAATACAAATTCTTTCCCAGTTAAAATAAGATTGTCTCCAAAGTGGTCTTCTGGTTCGATTTTAAGATGTTGAAAACCATAACTCTCTTCTCCTGAAAGAGTCATTGTGCAGAGAAGTGATTTCTTGTGATGAATACTGACATTCTCTGTTATTTTCCAGATACTGACATAATTCTTCAAATGCTCTGGCTTTGTGTACATCAATTGACCTGGCATTGTTAGACTTTGTAACATTCAAACCCTTTTTTCATGGTTAGAGTCTAGGTAAAACAACTGGGCACATTTGCGATTTTCCTTCTGCCGTTAAATCCTGAGCCACCTGGATTCTCATTTTTACTTCCGTGCTCCACTTATAATTTCTTTTGTCTGCTTTATTATAAAATTATGGTTTTTGAACAGAATAAGCAATCTTCTTTGGTGTTGAATGGAGGCGTAACTGATCGTAATGTGCTTCCTTTGGAGGTAGAGGAACTCTCTTCTTCCCTTTTCCTCTTGAAACTCATTATACCCAGAAGTCAAGTAAAGTATTTCCTGCACTTTTCATGAAAAAAGAAAGGGGTGTCCTTACTCTCAAATACAGCAGAAAGCTCATCCTCGCGCTAGCACTAACAAGAGTTGATGAGGACACATCCTCACCACAGTGGATACATAGATCAGTTGCAATTCTAGTTTTATCCCATGGGACACACTCTAGAATGACAAGCTTATGATTAATAATATAGATAATATAAATATGACAAAAATCAAGAATATGGACAACTTCTATAAAGGTCAACAATATATTATCGGACAGGCCGAGGGTTTATGCTTTTACCACCTGAACCATTAATATGCAATATTGCTGTATGGGATACTTAAGTCCCATGCAATCTGTATACTCTTCGGGTGTCTTCAGCACCTGTAACTCTTGGCTCACCTCTACCCATTGTCACATCCTGTCAATTCAGGTATGGTTGTCTTATAGAAGTTAGAGTGCATAAGACAACATTTGGAACATTACCTCAACAGAAACAATGGGAGGTAATGCAAAACCCCATGCTGGGTTTCACAGCAGTGATGTCACCAGTGTGCCCTGGTTGTGCTAGAACACACACTGTTTTATATATTATATCGTGAGAACAACTAGACTATCAGTCTGAATGCGATATACCTTGATTTGAATGGCAATACACTTTAATTTGAGTTGATTTCCCAAAATATACCCTACAAGCTTGGTTGCTGCAGTTACAATGCTCCAATTTATCGTGTGACTACGGTCATCAAATCTCAACTTTTTGGTAAATATCTCCAAAAGCAACACTGCGATTTTAGGATGTTATTCTATAAACCAATAGCTATCATTGATGAAAAGATCAGCTTGTTAGGATTAATCTTAAAGCTGACTATAGTATTTATGCAAAAGTTCTTGGAATACCATATATGGCAGCTATTTTGGGAGCCATGTTGAATTTGTGACCCTATCCTGGAAAAATATCATACCAGGGTGGGTTTTAATCAATTTTCCAACTTCTAAAACATAGAACTAGACACCAACCCATATTCATATCGGGTTTGGTTGCAATTTTATGATAATTTCAATATTATATGGAAGCCACCTATACGCGGTGCTGTTCTACCACTGAACTAACGAAGATCACATGATAGACAGGAGTCTTTTATCCTACACTTGGTTGGCCCCTCCATTCACACGTTCCGATTTTAGGCACAAATATAGTGCGGCTCTCTTATGTCGACAGTATGAAATCAAATTATGGATAATTGTGTATCCAATCGACAGAATATGATAATTAAGTTGTTTTTTCGTGATCATTCCCAAAACTTCTGAGCAGCACTTTGTATATGTAAATCCATAGCGTAATGATGAAGAACATTATTTTATGCAATAAATATTCACAACTTCATCTCCTTCCTTATCAATGCACCTAACCCAAAACCTCTCCATTAACTGCAGATGATGGAAATTTCCATCATTGCACTTCTATAGCTAATTTAGTTGAATATTTTGAACAAGCCTGCTTCTGTCTTTGAGTATAAGAAAAAAAATAATAATAAAAATGCAAATTATATTTCCCATCCTAAATATTTATTTGCATAAGTTCCCAGCAGATCATTGAAGTTAAGTAGCAATGAGTCTGCTTGGTACTTAGATGAGTGACCACTTAGGAACGGCAAGTACTGTAAGCAACCTGAGGCCTGTGTGCCAGACTGAGCAAAGATTAGTAAATAACTATAGTCAGTGTCAGCTATTTTTCCATAAAGACTTGCTTTGAGTTGGAAATTGGTCTCGATGAAAAAAATATCTTACGTTTTTTTAACTGGTTGGCATCTTATATTTCTTTTATAGATACCATTTGTTTGGCAATTGTGTTTCAGTTGATTAATTTCCACGTTCTTTAATTTACTAACACATTGGTTTTACTATTCTGTATATATTGTCATTATTTCAGAAGTCTGATTTATTCAAATTAATTTGTAACTTTAAAGTATGTTTTAAAATAGATTTTCAAATAATGTGGGCGAATTAATAAGCCTAATGATGAAAAATAGCATTTATTTTACTCAACACACATTTATTTTTCAACAATCTCCTTCCTTGTCAATGCACTAAATTCAGTGATGAATATTAATCATATTGCTCGAACATTATACAGTGAGAATTGTAGATAACAAATTTAGCTAATAACTATGTGTTGGCTGTGAACTTATTGATCCACTCTTGTGCATTCTCTGTTCAATTCTTTTCCAAAATAAGAGCCTTCTAATTCAATGTTTTGTTGTTTGTTTGTTTATTCTTGTAAACTCCTTGTGGAGCATAGGGTTGCAACCACACAAGCAGGCTCTGGGTCTGTGTAAGTCCGGTCGCCTTTGCCTCACTCTCAACTGATCTTCTCCGCTTTGGCCTCCCAACTCTTCTCTTCCCCTGTAGATTCCAGTCCGCCACTTGAGCTGATTTCCTGCTCTCAAGCAGGGTTCTGATGTTCCTGGTCCCTATCCTGATTTTTGCCTTTGTCATTAGAAGGTTGTTTAGTGAACTGGCTTTTTGTAGGTTTTCACCAGTGTGCGTCATGAGCTCTTCTGAAGAGGAATCGTCCTGACCAGGCTCTCACTGGGGTGATGTTGCTGCAGTTTCAGTGGCAAATGAGTTATATAGGATGGAGTTACTAGCCCAATCCTCCTCCTTTACCTGGACTTGGGACTGGCAAGCTGATCCAAATGGAAAATCTTGGCGGAGTTATCTAAATTTTTAATTCAACTTAAAAAATTTGTAATCTTGAAAATTAACGACTTGGCCAGGATATTTTTGTATGACTTCATAATGGTTAGATATTTTGTCAGGACAATCATTGCTTTCATTACCATCTAGAATTGTCTTGAATCACTATCCAATTCACTGCCAGAGACAAAGAAATTTCTAGCAAAGTATTTCAATTGCTCTCAAGTAGTTAAACATTTTATATTACTTGTAGAGATAGCTCAGGATGACCTTATCTTTAAGTACCTTTATATGCTGGTCTGGACTGACTGGTTTAGAAGGGTATTAATAGAATTGCCACTCACTGCAACTCATCCAAGCCCCATAACTGTCCATATTGAGTTTCGGTAGATAGCCCACTAGCCATAATACCAGTACATTGGATGCAGTGCAACATTTGCTTTTTTTATTTGGTTAGGTTTTCCATGATTTGATGGGGGGGGGGTTAAATGCTTTCTCTTAAATTTCTCATCTTCACTAATCTTATGGTATTTAAAAAAAAAAATATCTGTTAAGTAGATTTATTGTTTTTATAATTCTTTCATTTATTCAAATTGCTTAAATATATATGGGGCTATAAACATGTGTTGTCTTTTTTATTTTAATACTGAATAGTAAATTAGTCTCACAAATTTTGAATTGACAATACTTGTTTGCGTTGTCTCTTAGTTTATTATTGATCCTTGTTTGTGAAAAGAGAACCTGATATCAGGTTGTTATACTTAAAATGACATAAAAAATCAATATATTTTCATAAAGATTGGTACGCATGTTCAACTAGATATATAGAAACAAGTTATTAAATAAAACCGCTCTCGGCCTCAAGGTGGCCGCAGAAGTGTCTGCATGCCCGGATCGGGTGGTTCTTGTCCATGTTAGCCATTGCATCCATGGCGTCTGCCTTCAACGAGTCCTTAGCATTGTGGGGCTGCTGGTTGGTCTCCCTCTCAACAATGTTCCAGACATCAGGGGATTCAAATCAGAAGAGCTAGGAGGCCACATGTTGGGTTCACATGATTGTGAAAATTCTTGGGCAGCTACTCCTGGGTCACATGAACCATGTGAGAGGGAGCAGAGTCCTCCCCTAGATCCAGGGCTTTACCACCATGTCTAGCACCTCTACATAGGCGGTAGTATTAACTCTGAGGCCCTACAATAAGAAGTGGGGCAGCATGAGATGGGCCTCGTTGCTCACAACCCCCAGGACCATCAGATGATGGGAACTTAGTGTGCATCACCGTGAGTACCTTCATGGGTTCTACGCTGAACCACCTGTGGTTCCTCTTGTTCTGCTTCTGGTCCAGAGCATGCTGGGCTCCCCAAGTGCTTTGACCGGATAACGTGGTTCTTCTAGGTCTTGTCAGATATGAACTGCCCTCTCCTCATCATCTGTTGTCCTCGTGCACCACATGTCTGATAGTGAACTCCGCCACCTTGAGATGCTTGGTGATTGCCCTCGTCAACTTGCTGGGATGGTCTTTGATGATGTCCTGGACCTGCTGGACGAACTCAGACTGCTGAGAATGTTTCTTTCTCTTGGCCACGGATGACATGTCCCTGCTAGAGGCCTCAGCTCGTTCCTTGAACAAGAAGGACCTAGCCACGTTCAAGAAGCTGGCGATCTCTGAGTTGCTCTAGTTGGCATGCCTTTTCACTTCCTGTGTCAGATTGGAAGCTGCCATATTGATGCTGTTGAAACGTCTGAAAGAGAAATGAGAAAGTTAAAATTAGGCACGTGTCACGTAACATTGTTAGGTCGTCATTTATGGCCTGCTAAAGTTGTGTTCTCAAATACCCAGCACACCCTGTAGAGACATAACTAGTTATTATTGGAGGCATTTGAGTCCTTAACAGCAATGGTGTCTACCAATGAAGTTAGACTAATTTTCACATACAATTTCAAATTAGTACATAATGCTGCTCAAGCTGATGGTAATGTCAACAAACCATTTGGAGTGAATATTACTACAGTACAAACTGTTCAGCGTTGGTTCAATAGGTTTAGGTCTGGAAATATTGATACCTTGAAGGAGGCTTAAACCTGTTCTTAATGATGAAGAATTATCAACAGCACTGGCCACCAAATTAATTAAAAGCATTTGATTTATAATGACAATTACCACATAGCACACTATTGTATATTATTGCTTCCATATGTATATCTACATCAATTACTCTGTAAAAAGCATTTATTTCACACAAATATTCATTTTTCAATGTAATCCCCTTCCTAGTTAATGCACTCAACCCAAAGCTTCTTCATAGATCAAACATTATACTAACAAACAGAAAAGGTCTCACTGTTCATTATATAAATAGTTGTAAAGTCAGTGAAATTGTTATAAACTTTGTAAACATCATTACATTGAGAGAAAAAAGGTAAATATTAACAATTATACAAATTAGCTGAAAGTTTTAATTATAAAACAATTCTTAATGTTTTTTAGAGCTGCCTATTAATTACCAACAAATAATTATGAATGGTGCTTTTAGTTTAAAAATACAACTCACATTTTAAAAACTGATGTAAACAATGGGATTTTTTTTATAAGTCAAAATGTATTTTTATTTTAAATCTTTGTATATTTGATTCAAGTAAATAAATTTGTAAATATTTCTGGTTTAAAAATAATTTGTATTGTTCCAAAAATGTTTCTGTTTATTAAAGGTTGTAAAAATATGCAATGATAGTTAAACTTTAAGAATTTAATTTTTTTTTTTTTTCCTTTTTACAAGTTTTCAAAATGTCTTTTTAATCCTAAATCTGATTCCCTGTCTAAATTTTATTTCCAATAATTCTGATTTGATAAAATCTTTTATACCAGGACAAAAATAAATATGATCAGCCAGTCTTTGATAGTTGACACGTATTTATATTACTATGAAGACAACATACAGTTATTTATTTGTCTGCATTATGTTTTAATAATAATAAAAATCCTTCTTCCCCCCCCCCATCTTCTTATGATCACTTTCTCCCTGTTTTTAGCAAGAAAAGTTCTTAATGTATCCTAGCAGTCATTTTAAAATCTGATCCAACCCGGCTTAAAAACCCAATGATTTGTCGGGGAAAGCTTGGGTGGAAAATCTAGGTTAACTTGTTTCTTTTTCTACAAAGGTAGAAAAATAAATCTAGTGAGTGTTGAAGCAAGTTATTTGCTTCCTCTCCTCCGTCGTCGTTACAATTGTGCCAGTTGTGGGAGGGGAACAGCAGCCATTACTCTCTTCAATCTACTTCCGCTCTAGTCATACAACACAAATATTTTCGTTCCTCTTTGCTTGTAACTAGAAACAATTTAACAAAAAGAAGAGAAAAAAAACAACTGTAAAATCTACCGTCTCTTTCTCTCTCTCTAGTCTGTTTGTCTCTGGTTTTTAATTATTTTAATAATTTCTTTATTACTACACTCGTTGACCAATTTCCCATGTTCCATCCAAATCAGGGGATCTAATCTTACTACTTCAACTTATATTTTAATAATAGATACAGCTATTCACATTAAAGAGGATCAAAAATAGAATTTGCATAGAAATAAACAGCTTCTAACCAGTTGCGATCGATTTAAACATAACATAAACCATAGATTCAAGTTTCTCTGAGTAATTTGGATTTTGGAGATATTAGATTTTTTTGTTTTTCTACAGGCTATTTTAAAAATTTAATTCCTAACTTAAATTTTTTTTTCAAATGAAAATTAAACAAAAATAAATGAATAGGTTTAGTCTAGCTTATAAATTTAGGTTTTACTTCTCTTTTGATCTACAGTGTGTTCTGAATGATATGAATCGGTTAAAAAAAAATTAATGTTTTTGTTAATTATTTCCATTTCTTTCTAAACTAGATGAAGTACTCGTCTACGGCGGGTAATGGGTCAAAATTGAATAGATGAAAACCCAGATCATTATTATCGTTGTGAGCACGAGCGCAGATCCCACAATAAAGATGTAAACATGGATGTTTCTGATTTAATGGTTTATTATGAACTAGCGAGACCCGTGGAAAACCAACTGTTATTTTAAAAACTATAAGATTAAAAAAATGCAGATCAAAACAATTTAATTTTTTTTTTAAATTATTTTTTATTTGAAATATACTTAATTGATTTTATCATACTTTTATTATTCATTGGTAACATATAGCGGAAGTTACGGACAGAGAAACAAACAGAAAAAAAAAATCACTGTTCATTTTTATATAGATAGATAGATAGATAAAAATAAGAGAAATTATTTTTCTGGTTATACTTTTCTGCATGGTATCGGTAAAATGTTTGCAACCCTTTCATGTCTTTTGGAACAATCTATATTTATATCTGGTTAAAGTCGCATTTATATAAACTGTCTGATGCCATGACATGTGGTCATGGGTCCACATCGAATCTATAGAGCAGCAGCTTTCTTTTCTTCTCTTCTTACCTAAAAGTGAGAAGAGCTTGGAATTCTTGATATGAGGTGCCTCCTCCTCTGCTGTTGCTACTGCTGATGTTGTTTATGAACAACATTCCACACTTACTTGACTGTTTCACTACTGTAGCCACCACCACTTTTATAATAATAATGTGCTTCTCTGCAAACTAACATGCCATTGAGCTCTATCTTATTGTATTGGGATCATTAGTTTGTTGTGGGCATAGTAGGCTGAATTTCAGCTGATTTTCTTCCTGCTAAAATTGCTCGACTTCTTCCTATGGTGTTCTTTCATTTCTCAGACTTTCCATTCATTTATATGTACATTTTGGGTTAAATTCAAGTTTTGTGTGAACTATTGCCCTTTGCCTCAATTTTAATAATGTTTACAACACACAAGAAAACTAAGGCAAGCAATTATTTATTTGGGCTCTTTATTTAAAAAAAAATATATACTTAGACTTATTGAACAAAGAAATCTAGACAGGTACACAATCTCTTATACAAAACTCTTGGGACCAAACATTTTTCAGAATTCGTAACTTTTCGGATTTTGGAATGCTAATACAGGTACCGTATATAGGGTAGACAATTAGGTTGATTGTTAAGGAATGGCAATGTCTCTCTGCACTGAACCTTGTAAATATTCACATTGAGTGGGGTAAATTAAGACTATAAATAATATTAATTTATACAGTGGTAAATGAGATGAAGATATACCATAAAATTACTGGCATACTAATAGAAAATATTAAGGTACTTTTTATTTTTAAGTAAAAAGTTCCGAAAACTCCAGTTTAATTCTGATTTACTATTAGCAGTTGATATAACCTTGATACTACTGGTCAAATTAATAAAACAAATACATCAAAACTTTCATTCACACTAATGATAGTGACACAGCAATGCTAAATGCATTTACAGAAATGCATTGTAAATTATAACTCTAATAATGATTACATATGTAGTGACACATCAAAAAGCATTTATAGAAATTATTTACTATAAAAACGCATTACAACTATATATGAAATATGTCAAAACTTTCATTCTAATAACCTAGTAACATAGAAAATACTAAAAGCATTTATAAAAATTTATTGACAATTTGACTATAGAAATGCATCAAAACTTTGATTAACTTTAATGATTATATGTATAGTGACATGGTAAATATTAAAAGCATATAGTGGGAGTAAGCAGATTCCAAAATTTCCCTAACAATGTTCCCTCTAATTTTTTGTAGTCAGTGTGTGCAAAAATCATATTGTGCAAATCTTTTTCCTGTGACAAAAGTATGTATGCACTTTTGAATTCGACATAGGGAATCAATATTTTTTCAATAAACTCAGTAAGCTATCTACAGAATTTGAAATCCTTTGTGTGCACAAAAATCTTTTTGTGTATTGGTTGCAAAACATGTGCACTACTTAGAGGGAACTATGTAAACAGATATGGAGACTAATAATAATCCCAAAAGTTGATCATTTAATATTTATCTATGTTCTACTAGAAAGCTTGTGCAAAATATTAACTTCAGAAGCATGTCTAGAGGGTACATTTATTTATAAAAACTAACTCTAAACCATGATATCATGGGTAGAGTTTATCGAACAAATATGAAAACTTCCATTCCTTCACATTATATAGTGACACAGCAAATTCCAGTTGTACTAAGAGTGGTGGGGATGAATCACTACATGGTTGTGTTTATGGGCTGGTTGCATTTGAACCTGGTATAAATAGGCTAGGTTTGGGTTTTTCTTATCTCTACCCACTGACTTTACTGCTACTCTGCTACAGTCATTTTCTGCACTAACTATTTCTGTTTGAGAGTTACTGATGAGACTTCTGG
The DNA here is from genome assembly GCA_006491835.1 of Architeuthis dux. Classification (NCBI taxonomy): domain Eukaryota; kingdom Metazoa; phylum Mollusca; class Cephalopoda; order Oegopsida; family Architeuthidae; genus Architeuthis; species Architeuthis dux. The sequence continues at coordinate 6,070,760 of VCCN01006196.1, forward strand.
AACAATCCTATCTTTTTTCTTTTTTTTTCTTCTTCTCTCCTATTCTAGGTGTGGAGTGGCGTAGCTGTTACCAGCGAAATGACTTTGAGTTTCAGCCGAGGCTGTTAACGTTCACTTTGCACTAATACCCTTTGGGAAAATCCACTTGGCTAAATAGAAGGGTTTTTGGAACCCTTTAGCCTTGTAAGGCAGTCTAACCTACAACTTGGCAGTCGCCACAGCTGGCCCCAAGCCTGGGAAAAGTGTTGGGCATGGGGCTAGCAACTCCACCCTGTAAAAACCTACTTACTACTGAAGCCGCAGTAGGGTGATTGTGGCCCTATGTTCCACAAGGGGTCTACAAGAATAAACAAATTCTAAATTTCAGGTCGATCCTTACTGTTTGCTGATGAGATTATCATGTGGCCATTTGGCATAGCATTCCTCATTTCAAGGTGAAATATTGGAATATCACTTTGGCATTTTCTGCTATAACTATGCCAATTCTAACATTCCTGAATTTCTTCCTTGCCATGCACAATATAGATAGTCGTTTGATCCAAGACTAACCAAACAAGTGCTGCTACCACACACACTTGTTATAATTAAGTGATGACTAAGAAAGAGGCCTAATCAGGTTAAAAGGATTTTTTCCCTCTTTAATATCGAATTTATTGCTCGTGCATTTTTCTATTTGTCAATCAATTCTTATTGTACAAACCTTTAGTGACTGGCTTGTCAGTGTTTCTAATATAATAATTATATCAATTAAAGTGTATGTGTGAGAAGACCCACAAGCCTATGTCTGGTACTTTGGCACTGAAGTGGGTGTTTGTAAAGATTTACCCATTATTATTGATTGCATAGTCAGGGTTCAGGATTAGAGTTGAGTTGGATCTCTTTAACCCCCCCCCCCCACCCCAGTTTTGGCAATTAACAACCACCACCACAGGAGGGACGATGTTAAAGTCTTCACCTGTGTATTATAACCACATCAAAGGTAGTGAAGTTAGAAGCCACTTTACACTGGTCAAGAAAATCAAAGCTACCACACTGTAAGAATTTGAAATATTACCAAGTGTTCCCCTAAGATTCCACAGGTGTGTCTCTAAGAGTTCGCACGTGTTCCCCATGAGTTCGGAGAATAACAAATATAAACAGTTTTTTAAAAAAATGTTAATCTGTGGTCAACATTTTTTAGAAATAGCATAATGACAAAAGTTTAGTTATTGAAATTTTTTATTTTAACTTTCTTAATATTAATTTTTATTTATAACCCTTTCGAGACTCCTGGGGCATATGTATCCCAAGGTTTGTATAACTGCTGGGATATATATGTATATATGTATATTGCATACATCTATTTTAGAAGTCTACTGGGACATTTTAGTTCAGGCATTAAGCACCTTAATAGGTTAGACTTGAAAAGATTTCTAGTTATTAACTGAAGTTGGCTTTAGTATTAGTATAGTTATACCAATCTTCCAAAATGGATGGGGTCTACCTGCCTAGAAAATCTGCATCCAAAACCCTGGCTTTTCACCTGGGCATAAACACTGACCTCTGGCACAGGTGGCAAATATATAACTATTTTAGCCACGAGTCAGGCTAAAATGTATTTACTCTGCTCAGCTTAATTTAGTCTAGCACTAGGTCACAAGTGTGGAGCATCCAATGTTGATTTTATTTGCTAGACAATAGTAATGGTCTGCTAGACTAGCTTGTTAACTATTATCCCACTGCAAGAACTGTCCATATCAATCTTTGCCCCCCCCCCCGCAATTATAATACCAGCACATTGGATACAGTGTAATATGTTTGTTTTTGTTTTTTTTAAATTTCCATCTTGTATATTGGCATAAACAGTATATCTTTTGTTACAAACAACAATGAAAGGTTTGTCTTGAGTGGTCATTGGCCACACATGCTACTGAGATTATGCACACACTCTTCTGTACTATGGAATAGCGGGAACAACTTCTGCATAAAGTAAATTATTAATAAATTGATAAATAAAAAGCAAATAAAAATAATTATCAATGAAATGTAATTTGAAATGTCTTCAAAGAATCTTGTCATTCTCATGTTACTGCAGTAATCTTACAAATTTTGTTTTTCTTTCCCTATAGTGGAGCATAAGGGCCACATTGCTGTTTCAGTAGCAAGTAGTTGTGATGAAAGCAAAAATAAATAAAACTGTCATCATTTTTGATGACACTGGTCCAGAGAAATCCTACTAGCCTTTTTTTTTTCTTTTTCTTTTAAAAAAAATAAAACTGAGCTTGAACATCAACTACTATCAAAGTGGGGAATATATAAACAGTCACCTTTCTCTGTTAAACATACCCCCCCACACACACACACATCTGTTGTTAGTATATGCAAATGCTGAGTAACTTGTTTTGTCTTGTTAATTCCTGTAGACTCCTTGCGTAGCATCTGGCCGGAACCACTCTGCTGAGGTTTCAGTAGCAAGTAGGTTTTTACAGGGTGAAGTTGCTAACCCCACGCCCAACCCTCTTCCTTTACCCCAAGCTTGTGATCAGCCATGGTGACTGCCCAGCTGAAGATCTTTTCTGTCAGAGTAACCTTTTCTTAGATGAACTGCCTTACAGGCCTAAAAGGCTCAAACTGCCCTGCTATTTACCCATAGCTGGGGGAAGAAGTGGATTCATGCCTTTGCCAAGGGCATTAGTCCGAAGTAAACGTAAACAGCCTCAGCCCAAACTAACTAATTGCGCTGGTAACTGTTACGCCACTCCACACCTGATTGACTATGTAGCACATCTATATTTGGTTATAATCATCTCAATATGTTTTCATTTAATCCTAATGTCACCATGTTATTGCATTAGCCAGATCTGAACAGTGTCGAGTCTTCAGAAGACAATTTCTAGGGTCACAGTTACAGCTGAGAAAAAGGGCTGTGGACAGAGAAAACCTGTTGTGAAACCATGGATATAATCTATTTTATACTCCCTGGAACAAGGCAAAAAAAGTTTATAGAAAAATCTCTCGTTTATTCTTTGTGTTAACCAAAAGAGACCACTTATTTTCTAAACACGAAAATATACTGGGACGAAAAGTAAGGAGATGTGTAGATTGCAAGCTTAGTTTGTGGTTGATGTAGCTCTGTCTGGGCTGGTTTGCCCAAATAAATAGGGTTCTTCAATCTACCTTCCATCAGTGGTACATCATAGTAGACAGTCACCTGCATTTTCTCAAAACATTCCAACACTTTCTCCCAACTATTGCTCTATCTTGTTACCTCACTGCTTGTACTAGAATAATGTGAAAGTAAGTATTAGTCAATAAATAACAAGAAATCTTTGATCTTTTTCATATATTTTTTTATCGCTTTTGTTACTACTGCTGCTGCTGACAGTACAGCTATTGTCATTTATATTGATTTAACAATATTGATCTCCCTCCTATTTTTTTTTTTTTTCTATATTGGTTAATGTCACTTCAATTGTGTTAATTTCATTCTGATCTTCCTTTCTTTGTGAACTTCTGTTTTTGATGATGAAATAATCACTTCGTTGCATTCTTTGCTTCATAAACTAAAGTCAATGTGAAAGTGATTTCATGATGAACAACTTTGTATTCACTTGTCTTACATAATTTTCTGACGTTCTTTTGTTATGAACACTTAAACTAGAGAGATTTAAATGATTCACAATGAGTTAGAACTAGAAATGAAGGCCGGTTCCTTGTTGAAGAAAAGACAAGAATGCTTCCAATTTTGTCAGTTCTTGTGTTACTGCTACTAAAATAAGACCTTAACACTCGGTCCTGTGACTCTTGTTTAGCTGTGGCTTTTTAGTTGAGGAGGAAAATAAAGTCTTAACCCTACCAACATGAGACTTACCACTCAGGCCTCTGTTTCACTTGAATTATGATGTTCTAGCTGTATGCAAATTTACTCAGACTAGTATCCTGATTTTGGTTGTTAGTCATAATGCTATTGTACCCGCTGGCCTTCTTCAGGTGTTTGTCATAGTTGCTAACTTTTGGGAATTTCAAACCAAAATGTTCAATCCACAGGGTAGATTGTTCTTATTCCGCTGTCTATACCAGGGGATATCTCATATCAATCAATTCGTCCTTGTGATGTTGCTTGTCTGCCTCTTCCACTGAACCCAAGTATATAACTTTTCTGCACTTCCCATAGTGTAACTAGGTGGAATTTGGGGGTCTTAAGCTTAATGTCCTTTCTTTCTCAATTAAAAGTTCCTATGGTGTTCATTTCTATGCTAGACCTTTTGAGGAGGTTATTAGACCTAGCATGAGTGCTGATTAGAATATGTCATGTTCTAATTGAGAAGGAAAAAAAATGTACTAAGTGACTTCTAAAAATCCTTGCAAACTCTACAACAAACTACAGAAAAATGAAGAATATATTGGTCAAAATGTGTTGTTAAAAGCACCAAAGATAGAAATAACTGTCCCAGAAATGTAGACCCCCACACTATTATTCTTCATTTGCAAATCACTTTGCATTCTTTAAGTTATTGCGTTTTAGGGGTACCTTAATTCAGTACCTCTGGCTACAATGCATAATTTAGACTACTTAGAGTTCACATACAGATAAACAAAATCAGACTTGTGACCTGTTGGGTCACCCTTGATTGAGAAAATTAGTGCAATTTGATGTGAACAGAATGAACCTGAATTTTTTTTATGCATTTGCAATTAAATAAATGAATGAGGGCGACTACTCTAGCACTTAATACTTATTTCTCTCGACAAACTGGTCATTATAATATAGATAGGGGTGAGTCTCCAGTGCAGGGTCGTTGTGGCACCACAGATGATTTCATGCCTGGTGGTTTGGAATCAGTTGTCCATCTAGACTAGTTACCAATCATCGCTAGAGAGCCCGATCTGCCCTACTATTTATTTACCCATGGATTTCTCAAGGGCATAGTGCCAAATGAACACAAATTGGTCTCGGACGGAGTTTGAACTCGGCTCAATGATTTCATTCTCTGTGCCATTAACTGTTCGGCCACTCTGCACTTTGTCTTATAACTACTACTAAATTATCTAGTCCATTCTAGAAATTAAATAAACTGAAAAATGCTGAATGCATTAACCAAAGTGTACAGTATACAATTATTTTGGCGACTGTCCATAATGCTGTCTTTTTATCATTATTTAATTTTGAAAATTACTGTATTTTTTCAGCTTATCAAATGCTGATATTTCTGCAATATACAGCAAGACCTTGAATAGTGCGCTTTTGATGTAATACTGTTATGGTATTGCTGTACAAATCAATGTAACTATTAGCTGAAAAATAAAACCACATTAAATTATAAGACCTTGGGCTTGAACAGTACAGAAAACTTATGAACAAATTAACCCCACTAATCAAGGTATACCTGTAATCGAAATATGTGGACTGATTCTCTGTGGCTGATTGTAGAATCATTTTAATCTTCTTCCCTATTCCATTCTTTCTCTTATTATTCCTTACATTTACCCGATAAGCCGAAGTACCATCACACACTTCACCATCTTGTTTATGGCACTGGGTATTTCCAAGTGGTCACCCATCTATGTACTGACCAGGCTTCATGTTGCTTAACTTCTGTGATCACTTGAGAAGCAGTGTATCTGACATGATTTGGCTGTATCACATAAACAATCCATTTTTATTTTTAGATTCCAAATTAGATTTCTTCTAGTTACTTGAAATTCATGTCTAAAGTTTCTTCTAGTTGATAAAATTTGATATCTTTTTCTCTGGGACACCCAAAACTGCCTTTCCAGTTTTGTATTGGATAAAATTGGACAACATCCTCTACAAATTGGGTTTATAGGGAGTGACCAACTGCACCTACTGACTCCGTCATAGTTATTTTAAACTGTTTCTTAATCCTGAAATGACGAGATGTTTGAAAATTTGGGGCATTGGTTAAGCAGTGTTAAAAACCTGTTCTAGTGTATGTTTTTTAAAGGGTGTGCCTCAAGAAATGTACAAGTCTAGTGATCTAAATTGAATAGTAGCAGGGTGGGGGAATATGTTGTCATGGCTCCAAGTAATTTCTTCTTTTTTAGAAATTTAACTTTGTATAAAAAAGGTACCATGCTCTGCAGATTTGTCCAAAATAATTTTTAGTTGTTCCTATGATACAGTGTAAAATTTGTTTTTAGTATTTATATACATTCAAATGTTTGTAGTCATAAATAACTGTATTATAGCTGGACTTCAAACTATGCATGATTTTAAGGAATAAAAACATAAGTAAAAAAAATCTTAAAATTACATGTTCTTTTTAACTTCACACTAAATCTTGAAAGGTTGTTCGTCTTGTCATAAAATTCTTTATAGTAGATAATTAAAAAAAAAATTGTCTTCAAGGAAAGAAATTGTTGGCAATTCCTTTTTTGTTTTATAGATTTTATTTTCTACAAGATTTATAAGCAGATTAGCTCTTTTTTTTTTTTTTTTTTTTTTTTTTTTCTTTCTCCCATGCACCAAAAGAATTTTTATGAAAAACTATTTTGTAGTTTAATATCTACTAACAGTAAAAGTTACAATTTGCTTCTTAGTTGACTGTAAATACCAGTGTCATGGAATTTGGCTTTGTTGCTAATTTTTAGTATTTTTGCCAAGGTAGTTGACCAAATTCTATGTGAGGTCAGTTAATTTGTTTATTTTTACCTCACCTGTCACGTCTTTCCTTTTTCTTTTCAATTCAATTCAATTGTTCTCATCTGTCAACACTTTAATTTCTTTTCATGTCAACACTTAATAAATTTTACTCTAGAACAAGAATGTTAAATATATTGTAAGTAAAGAAAATAATTTTAAAAAAAAGATTTTAAGACAGAAATCTCAGTTATCCAAATTTACTATTATCCAAACAAGATTTCAAGGCCTGTTATTGTGTTCAGTATGGCTTCCTTTTTTATGATCAGATCAGTTATCAGAACAATCAATTATCCAAACAAAATACTCCCCGCCCATCGAGGTTTCTCTGTTAGATTATTTTAAATGTAAAATCTATTGTAAACTTTCTGATCCACACTTCTTTTTTTAAATTTTTTATTATGTTATCAAGTTTTATATTCTATTAGTTATTACCTGTGAAAAAATTCACGGATATATTTGAATTTCTATGAGATGGATTTTTTTTTTTTTTTTTTTTTTTTTTTTTTATAGTAAAGAAACTAAATATACACCAGAGGCCATAATGCTTTTGATAAAAATATCTACCTATGTTTCAGAGGAGTTGAGACTTAATAGTTCACTATTCAAAACTGTTAATAGTGTATATTAATGTTTGTCTTATTTCATCTGATTTTTTTTAATTAAAAACTACTGAACTCATTTAAGTGGAAGAGTCCATTGTTTCAAATTATGGGTAAGCGATATTGTTATCAGCTAATACATAAAAGTATCTCCTACCAACCATTTGAAACAATGGACCCTTCCACTTGAATTAACAAACAATAGAAACACTTTTCATTATATAGATAGATTTTATTTAAATAAATTAATAGATCTAGGCAAGTATACTTCTTCCTGTTCAACAAGAAATTCTATAAAGAAAACAATTTACTTCTCTTGAAAGTGAACTATTTTGAATTCTTCTTTTTTTTTTTTCCCCCCCCTTCTTTCTTTCTCTAAGTCTCAGTCAAAATGACACCAGATTATCAATTGGTTAATTTATATGGGATCAGCAAATCGTACTGTTGTTCAAAATGGTAGATTTACTATCAAATAAATTTTCTGTTTTGATTTATGAATTTTTAATCCTTGGATTAAAGCTTTCCATAAAGAGATGGAATTAAAAGTATTATGACTACTAAACCATGAATTGGGGCTCACCTCACAATTTGGGTTAAAAACTGTTTATGATCCCCCCC
>VCCN01006196.1:6090935-6102324 GCA_006491835.1 Architeuthis dux
TTGTTTTCTTCGGCTGCTCCAGTATTCCTCAGGAGAATGTGGTATTTTGTGTCGTAAGTCATCTTATATTTTGTTTACAGTCCAGTTTGGTTCCATGAGTGATGTCCCTTAGTTGTAGAACTCTCTTGTCGAGTTGTTTACTCTCTTCTATTGCAAATAATCTCATAGCAGGTCTGCTGTTTGTATTCCTTGACGCATACCATATCTGCTGACTCAATATTTTTTTCTTTTCTCTTCCAAGCATTATTCTGGAAAGTGTCACTTTGTAAGTCTGCTCCAATTGTGGACAGCATTGAATTGTAGGATATCCCATAATTCACCGAAATTAAACTGGATTCTAAACAAAAAATGAATTTGTTTAACACTCTTCACCAGGTGTCACATTCACCCAAGGAAGGCTGAAGACTAGATCAGCTGATATATTATATGTGGAGGGGGGTACTGAAAAGTAATGTCGAAAAAAAATCAAACTGCTTTTTATTTAATTCACCATTTTTTAGTGAGAAATTGTTCTATAATTTCATCCCTGAGGTGTCTATCAGGGTATGATGGTTAGTATACTCATATTGCAGGCCACTTTTCTAGGGTAGTGAGTTTGATCTTCATTGGGGGGGGAAGTCCCATTGCAGTGGCCTTGTGCCAGACTAAGCTAAGCTTAGTAAATAACTATAACTTTAGGTCTCTTTTCAAGTGAAAGCATCTCAAGAACTTACAATAAAATGACTTTTTAAAAAATCCCTTTTGTACTTCACCCCTGTAGAGCCTCCTTATTTTTATTTTGTTTAATATAATAGAAATTCAATGTTTAAAATTTTAGCGAACAACTTTTGGAGTTTTAAAAAAAATCTTTTATTAGAGCTTTTAAATTGTTGTCACTATGTCTAGGATAACTTTATAGAGGCCTAATTGATGGTGGCTGGGGTGGGACTATACTATTACATTATCAAGTTCATTACAATTACCAGCATAGTACCCATCAAAAATGATGGGATTATTCGTGCATGAATAAATTATTAAAAAACGTATATCTCTAACATTATTTTTCTGTTGATTTTCTACAACTCTTTGTATTTTCTGTTTTTCTAATAATTTTAAAACAATAAGGCAATAAAATCAAGTAAAAAAAACAACTAAAATATGACACCATTATTAGTAGTACTAGTAGTTATATTAGCTGCAGCAGGTACTAAATATTTATGGTAGTAAGGAAAAGAATTTTGCAGTTTTTGACTTAACATTAGTTTGAGCCAGTTTTCACACTCAATCTGCATGTTGTACATAGAAAATTAGAAAGAAGGTGATTGTCAGTGGTCAGGAATTAAGGAATTGATATAGACAAAAAAAAAGGGCTATTATATGTATAATTAGGATTTTGTAGCATTGTTTTACTATAGAAATGCATTTATAAATGAGTTTTCTATAGAAATGTCTTGCAAATGAGGGGAAAAGGTTTTCAGTGGTCTGGAATTAATGCAAATGTTACTAACAGAATAAAGCTATTATATGTATAACTAGTATAGTACCTTAAAAAAATGATAGGATTATTTACATATGGATCAGCACTTCTGTCTAGGATCTGTGTGCTCATTGAAAAGTGTTACACACAATACACATTGCATTTTATATATGTTGATGATTTTATATTTATACTTGTCGCACTAGCATCAGAAGGCTTAAAATGTTCCTAACTCTCTCGTACATGGACAGAAACAAAAGAACTTATCCAAATTATCGATTGCCACGAGATTTGGAACATGTAATGTTTCACTAAAATCATTAGTTTGATTCCCCCCCACCCCTAATCTTTACATGAGTTGTGACAGAATCAATTATGAAGCATTTACCATAATAATTAGTCAATTCTTTTGATTTATTTGTGTACTGTTTACAAGAAAGACATTTTTTAAACAAAATTCTAAATTTTTGTTTTCTGTGCATCACAAGTTTTCTCACTTATCTCATTTTTGCTCATTAAATAACGCTTTTCTTTCTTTGTTGATTTTCTTTTTTAAAAAATATAAACTTGGAAATATGTGTTTGAAAACTTATGTTTACAGTAGTTTACACTTAAAAAAACCGGAGTAATGTGATAGTTAAGTTTGTATATTTTTATTTAAAAAAATTTAAAGTCTCTGGGTTAAATGTTAACTTAACTTACTTCACGTTACACCGTTTTTTTTTTGTTTTTTTTTTTAAAGATAAACTACTGTAAACATAAGTTTATATTGTTTACTCAAATAATTTTAAAATAAATTTTCTACAATCTTTTTTATTATTATTAACCCAAAGATGATTACAATAAAATTGACATGGCTATTAGTTTCGGTGATTTTCTTATCGAAAATTGTTGCTTTGTTAAGTCTTTTGCCTTTATTGTTCGTCTGCTCAAGACTTCTGGAGTGAAAAATCGATAAAATCACTAAAACGTACCAAGATTTCTAATTCAGAATAAAATGACTGTCCTATACTTACAAACTCCCGTAATCCGAGTGGTTTTTATTTTGATATTGAGATTCTCTACTTTCCAAATCATCTTGGTTTGATTCTATAAGTTAAATAGAATTTGTCTGAGGTAAAGCTAACGGGGGCCACCTGAACACCTGAAAAGTATACAAAAGTGTACTGCCTGTTATTTCTCACTTGCTCTTTTATTTGTATTATGTTTTCTTTGCAAACTTAAATAATTAATATACACTAATTGCACAGAATTTTCATCTTTCTTTTAACTTTAACTTACACCCATAAAAATTGACCCTTTTAAAGTCACCCTAGCTTTTCTATTTTGGGGATAACTTTGGACAATTGCAGATCCAGCTACTGTCCAATTTACAGGAAGTCAATCTAATTTCCCATCTTGCAATTGTGCTGACTAATCCTTTCTCAAGTCATTTTCAAAAGAAGACCAGCCAAAGTGAAGACAGAAAATTTTGATGAGTGATCATTGATCTTCCTGTTAAAAAGACAGGAAATATTTGAATGATTGATTGATAACTTGTAATTTTATGGGATCTTGGGATAGAAGACAATTGCATTTGGGTCTGTAATCAGATTTATTAAGCTAAGCAAAAAAAAAATTAATGTTTTAACTGAATTTGTCCAAAGTCAACCCAAGCCCAGGTGACTTTGGACAGCTCAAATTTTGAATTGTCGTAATCACAGAAATTGTGTTCCGGGGTTTCCATGTGACTAGATCTCTTCTATGAATTGCTCTAGGTGAGATAAACATTTGTTCAAAGTCACCCCGGATTATGGTATGCAAAATTGCAGTTGAAAAATCTGCAAAGAAAAAAAGCGTGATTTATTTTCTTTCTATGTATCTTTACAAGACAGTGGAACCGGAAGTACACTGATGACATCAGGTTTTGCCACTCTATTGCTGTGGCATCACTCTCTTGCTGTGGCATCACTCTCTTGCAAGCTCTCCTCAATTAGGCTGTTCAAAATGCTCATTAAGAAACAACTTAGCAGTACAGGTATCCCCCGCTTTTTGACAGTTCATGCCACCTTTTCACTTTTATGAAAATAGCGTTCAGCGTTTGTTTTGAAGTGAGCCATTATAGAGGCAGTGTATATCTTCTTCTCTCTCCTACCTCCCTCCACCCCAACCTCCAATGACTCAGCTTAACATACCATCATCACCATTTTGTAGTTCTGGGAACACTCGATTTTTCCCCTATAAATTAATGGTAATTGCTTGTCCATTTTACATCATTTTGGCTTATGAAAAGTGTTTTTTAGGAACACTCTACTTTCAGTTAGCTGGGGAAACCTGTATTCTATTGAACTAATCTGATTGACCTGATAATGAGATATAGTGTTGACCTCACAAAACCTTTTAGTCACACTAATTAGCTCCATGTATGCGACCAACGTACAGGTTTCCTTGATCCTATGAGCTGGGATCTGGGATGACTTATGTTTTCAAAAAATGTTTGTTCAGGGATGATTATAATTGATAAGCTGGCAAAATATCATGTCAAATATAGAACATACTCCATAGTTCATAGTTAAATAACTGCAATAAATCAAACTATCTCCCCACAAGAACAGAATGTAGTGGCCCACACGGGTATGTATGGACAACATATTCTTGATGTTCCCAAGCGGTCACCCATCTCAGTACTGATCATGCTTGATGTTGCTTAACTTCAGTGATCGAACAAGAACCAGTGCTTTCAACGTGATTTGACTGTAAGCTTAGTTTGATTCATTGTATACAATTAGTAAAGGTTTGTTTAGTTCTGCACAAGGCCACAAATTTGTTGACCCCACTCAAAAGTGAACTTCCTTCGGTCGTAATGGTTTTTAAAAAAAACTAACTTACTCTATGGCGAAGTGTCCAGTTTGATCCATTGTAATTTGAATTTAGAATTTTAAGAATGATATTCTACATTTTAAAATGTTTTTTATTGATTCATCTTTTTAAAAGATTTTAATACCTAGGAAGCTGCTTATTGTGATCACTTTATGACAGGATCTTTTAGGTAAAAATAACAGGCTAACATTAAGCAAAGGATATACAAATTTGAACAATTTACATTCATTGTTAATGTTATTAAATTCATTGTTATAAACAATTTTACATTATGAAAAATTAATATGAATTTTTAATTCATTTAAATAGTGTTTGGGACCAACTGATTTCAATAACAATGACCGTTTGATTACAATAAGCAGCTTCCTCTGTAGTTTTATACTTTAACAGCAGGCTGTCTGTAGTAGTCAGTCAATGATTATTTTATTTCTCATTCAGTATTTTTGGATTAGTTATTTACTAAGCTTAGCTTAATCTGAGCATCTTTTATAACCCATACTCAGCCGTACTCTCCTTTTTAGTGGTTGGCAAATTATTTACCTCTACCAACAAAGTTGTGTCTGTCTGTCCACACAATATATCCAAAAGTTCTCAATGAATTTCAATGACATTTTGTGGGAAGGTGAACTAAGGAAGAAGTTATTCAATTTTGGAGCAGATCTTTTTTACGGTTACTTCTCCTGTATCATAGCTTTATGCCCACACAATATCTCCAAAAAGTTGTCAATGTATTTAAATGGCATTTTGTGGGCTAAGGAAGCTGTTATGCAAATGCTGGTTTTATTATGAGACATCCTTTATGACTGTCCTCTAACCCTTAAGTATCTTAAAAAATACTTTATGGACACAAATCAAACATTCATTTTTCAAGTAATGGTTAACAAGTATTTAATTGAGCCCAGCCTTTCGACAACTTAAATTTTCCCTATGGATTTTTTCATTGTCTCTTTTATGGTTAACTGTTTCAGATGATTAGCAACATGGGGGGGGGGGTTAAAATGTAACTATATACTAACTATATACAATGAATCAAACTAAGCTTACAGTCAAATCACGCTGAATATGCTTGAGATTGTAAGAAATGGTGGGGCATTTTTGTTAGTCCCCCACTAAAAGCTAACGTCCATTTCTCTTTCTTGCTGACCAAAAACTTAATTCATGGTGTTAGTTTAGGGTTGAATTTTAACAGAAATTTGATCTTATAGAATCAAAATATTTTAACCTTTCTCCCGAATGATCAGTGTTGTATATCCTTTTAGTTGGGTTCCAGAGTCATCAGATTTTTGCAGCTTTGCCTGAAGAGGCTAATGCTGTCAAAAGTTTGAAATAAGAAAAAATAGCAATGTAGAGCATGGCCTTTGGGGTCTTTTTTGTTAGTCCCCACTAGACCAAAACTTTCATAGCCAATGAGAATTGATATTTTTAAAAAATGAAGCTTTATCTTTTTTTTTCTTTTTAAGCTTCCATACTATAAAATTATGGATGTTAGCTTTTGATGGGGACTAATGAGAAAGACTCAAAATAATTTAGCTTTAAACAAACACCTGTCAGATTTGTTTGTCTCCTAATATTTCTCGCTTGTCAATTGTAAAACCTTCAATATGCATTAAAATTACCCTTTTTTTAAAAAAATCTATTTATTATCAATATTACTGTTGAGTATAATTTTATCCCTAAATAGAAATGAGCATTTTTGCAATCACATCTACTTCAAAGGTGTGCCTTGTAGACATGCAAGTCATGTTCAACATGACCACTTAAGACCAGCCATTTGTTTGTTTAGTAACAAAATAGTAAGAAATATGCAGAAGTCTTTGTTGTTTAATCATTACTACTCTATAATTATGTCTTACAATTAAGAAAATCCTTGGTACAAACAGAAAGAAAAATAACTTAATTACAGCACACCATGACCAACACAAAAATTCACTGCACACCACTGGTGAACTTCGACTAGCATGAAGCTTAGCATATCTAAAACCTGGAAATGGTGCCAGTTGTCTTCTTAGCCTTTGATAACCAATTAGATCAAATATATACAGGTTGAACCTCACTAATCCGGGATTCACTTGTCTGGTAGTTTCAATGGTTCCCATGATTTGAATCTGGCGGTCATATAGGTATAAACCAAAAAAACTTGTCCGGAAATCTACACCTGAGGGGGAATAAAAGTTAATTTTATCGTCAGAATCTTTGTGCCATTAATAAGAAGTAAGATTGGAGAAAATTCTGATATAAAAAAAATTGTTTGTGTACACTCTATAGAACCAGAGGTATTTTTGAAAAGTGATAGTGTGAAAAGTTGTTTACCTGTTAACAAAAAAATAATTGTAATAAATTGCATTAGAAAATTTTGGGGCAAAAAACACCTAGTTTCGCAGCGATTTTGATAATATTTTATATTCTTATCTAGTGGCAAAAATTAATTTAAAGTTTTCATTCTAAATTTTGGAGAAAAATGTTTTTTTTTCATGTGATTATACCTCTCCCCTTTAGTAATTTGATTATTTATTTTACTTATACAATTGTTTCTGCATTGAGTTTTTCACATTTTAAAGAAAAGTCCCCGGAGAAATAAATTCTGTTTACCTTTTTAAAACAAAGTACCATATGATCTGTACTTATGCCAGAATTTTAAAAACTGGAAAATAAAATAAAACATTTATGCCTATGTAAGTAAGTTGTATCAGTAATACAGTACAGTGTATGCATTATTTTGCCATATTTTTTTTTTGTAATAAATTCATTGCTTTGAAAAATAACCCACATTTAATATCTATTCTAAGTTTGTTTTTTAAATTCATAGTATTTTTGTTTTGTTACAGGCAGTATTTGAAACACACAGCCTTCTAATTAGTTGAGTTGGACTTTCAAACAATCATTTTCATTTCATTTATACTAAAACAGGGATATAGTGAATATGATATTAATAATTCAAAAATTTGATCATTTAATACTAGAAAATATATACAAGATATTAACTTCAGACACATGCCTGCAGGGTAGAAAGTGTACATGTTTGTCTTAGTGCAAGCAGATCAATAACAGAGGCATGAATTAATGAAAATCACCATAGTAACATTAGCACGTATAATTTTGGAGTTTTTTCACCTAAAATTTGTATGTTGTGAATTGAAAATAAAAAAGAAAGGGATTGTCAGTATTCAGGAATTAATGAAAGAGTTACTGACAGAGTAGGGCTATTTTAGGTATAATTACTGTGTTTCCCGACTGATAGGAGGCTACAAGTTGTACCCTATAATTAGCTAGGTATTTTTTCGAAAAAGAATATTTCATTTTATATATATCTTGTGACTGGAGTTCATGAGGATTGGCAAACACCTCCCTACGACTTGACCTTTGAGTGATAAGATGCAAGTGGGGGTGCATCTTATCAGCTGGGAAATACCGTATTCTTTTCATTGTATATTATTGCTACAGAAGTTTTCATCTTTTTGTTTGTTTTTCCCTATTTTAATTATTAGCCTTTTTATAATTATCTGCAAAATTATGAGTGACTAGGTTAAAAAGGTGCAGCTTGTCCATAACTACAAATTGGTTTTGCCATTGCCTCTTTGGAGATTATACAGCCTTCATTTGGGCACAACAGATTAATCAAATATTTCTTTACATGAATGAAAACAAAAAAGTCAGTTGTGTTTTGGCATTCTAGTATATTAATTGGAGACCAATGCCTTCCCAGTTCCTGCAAATATCTCTGGCCATTTATTTATCCTGTATAATCCTTCAAATGTTTTTTTTGTTTTTTTTTAAATAGTTATTCTATTTGATGGCATATAAGACCCACTAAAAAAATATTCCCCCTTTCTGCTATACTGTAACTACATATTACAATAACATTGAATGCTTACACTAAAGGAACTACGGTTAATTCTCTTCAGTGTTGCCAATTTAGGTATTTTATCTCTAAATTTAGATAATTCTAAAGAGCGGTAGTCAAAGGAGACAATTCAAGGAAATTATAGAGATAGAACCTAATCTTTATTTTTTATTAGATTTCTCAAGAACCGCTGATTCCAAAAACCTCAAACTCGACACTGCACTGCCTTTTGTGCTACTAATATATCTGGCAAATGTCAACTTTGTACAAGTGCCAGTTCTCGAGTAATTGCAGTGCACATACACATCAAGATTTTTTTTAATTGTAGTTATATATATGTGTAAAGAAAACTTTTATTATTTATTTTTTCGTATTTATATACAACTAACAACTTTTCAATATTTAATTCCAAAAGGTTTATGACAGTGTCCGACTTTAAGGGAATGGTGGCGAAGTATCTCTATAAGTGGAAAGGGGTTTATATTGGCTTTTAATAGGTGGTGGAGGAGGAGGTAGTCAGGGGTTTCTTTTGTTTTTTTTTCTTCTTCAGGGTTGTGACTATTCCTTGGACACAAATGTGCTCAGGCCGCTATACTGTTGAGTTACTCCTCCCAATAGCTAACACAGGCTTCTACCAGAAGAAGGCCTGTCAAACCTACGACCTATGGGCTTTGCTCCTATTCATGCTACTCCGGTGGTCCATAGGATGCAAACCCATTCCTGGGCAAGTCGCACTTCACCTTAAAACTTCACTGCTCCGGCTGGAGGGTTATTCTGCACACAGGTCCACCATCTATGGTCCTACTGCTGTGGAATATCCTTCACAAAAACCTTCATTCGCGAAGTCAAGCCATTCATTCATACGCTAGTTTAGCATTAGTGAACAGTTCATGTTCACTTGGTACTATTGCCTTTAGGAAAGGCATGAATCCACTTCTCCCTGTGCTGTTTCATCTCACGATATTTCGACAAAATGTCTCATTACTGGCATGTTATGATGGCTGATAAAGAGTGGGTGAGTGAGAACTTGGGTGGGCCACTCTCCCATAATTAGCAGATAAAAGCTTTAACCACCAATCACTCACTCACTCACACACACAGATTTTGAAAAGCATAATTGCACACCCACCCACACACATACATATGTACATAATACCCCACCTAGCACTACCCCATTTAGTGCTGATTCTCCTTATAGCCTCTTTTTCAAATATTTTTTGTAATTTTGCTATGTTAAATTTCCAAAATAAATAATAATAAAAGACAGCATCATGGACAGTCTCCGAAATAACTGTACACTTTGGTTAATGTGCCTGCGATGTGTATGAGAATACACATACACAATAAATTATCATGTAGCTATATATATCGACACCTATTTATATTTCACCAGTTCCAGAAAGTAGCTACCAGATGAGATACATAGCACTAATCCATTCCATCTTGTTGAGGCTCAACATCATAGCTGGCACAATCACTATTTATACTATGACCCTGTATAGTGCTATGTTTTATGAACTTATCTAGAGTGCTAATCAAAGTATTACTGTATCTGAATATGCTCTTGAATGTTTTTTTTTTCTTCATCTACGCTTCTGATTTCAGTCAACATCTTTTAAGTAAAAGGTTCCCATAAGGAAGAATTCTTTAGTATTCTTTGAAATTGTATACATATTATTTTTGACGGGTTCAATGATAGTTACTTTTCTTTTCTGATGAAAAATCTTAAATTTAATGTTTGTTTAAATCTATTTTAAATGTTAATTAAATGTCTGTTTGTTTTTATTTTGAAGCTATGCTTTCAATGTGGTGTGAGGAGCTGGGAAGGTTACTCTTATTAAGGCACCAAAAGACGCGAACACCTGATTCTGCCAAAAGTCCAAGTATGCATCATCAACTGCAGAAGAATATGCCAACTGTACCACAGAAGTAAGTTTCCTTTTTCTTTTTCTTTTTCATTAGTCACTTGATTGCTTTACAGCAAAGTCCACATATACACACTTAAATACTTATTCATTTTCAATACCGTAATTGAAGCTACTGTCATTTTGATAAAGAAACTATCTAAATAAATTAAACTAAAAGCACAAGTCAAAAGATAAGATAACGATTTTATTTTTATTCTATGAATTATCATTATTATACACTGATTTACTCGGACTAGTGTCCTCATCTTGGTTGTTATAGTCATAGCACTTCAAATGTTGTACGCTCCGGCCTTCTTCAGGTTTCTTGTTGTATTTGGTAACCCGGGAATTTGAAACAAAACCTTGACAGACACCTGAAGAACTGTGGAGAGTACAATGGCCAAATCATTGTGAATATAACAACCAAGATGAGGACACTAGTCCGAGAAAATCAGTGTATAATAAAGATTCTAGTCCGAATAATTTGCAGGATTATAGCAGCGCTTAATCTCAGCATTTCAGACAAGATTAATCTAACCTGTTTGTATTAGATTATTGACTTTTTGTTTTTATTCTAAAATTAATAACTTCTCATCATAGATTATTAAGCAGAATTAGATTTGAATTTTGTTTTATAATTTTGTCTACCACATGGAGCCATGTTATTTCACTTGACAGTAATTTTATAAGTTATCAAGGTCTTTAAAAAAAATTGATTGCCGATCAAAATAATTCCCGCCATGATTGGAAACTTTTACAATTGTCTCCAATCACTGGTCAACTTGTAATGATCAATATAAGCAGAGAGCGAACAAAAAAGTACCTCTGTCTGTCCAGAGTTCAATCTCTGGGTTGGGTAGTGCAAAACCATCATGAGTCTGAATAAGAACAATCTATCCTCATGGATAGAGTAAAGTTTTGGTTCAAAATTACCAACAGCGACAAACACCTGAAGAAGGCTGTAGTGTACAACGGCTGGAACGTTGTGACTATAACAACTAAGACGAGGACACTAGTCTGAGTAAATCAGTGTATAATAATGTGTTAATTTAGGCCTTTAGCTTATATATGTGTGAGAAAAAGTACAAATCAAAATATATCTTGTCTTGACAAAGCTTAACTTTGTCTCTCACTTGAACATCATTGTGAGACAATCATAAACATTTTCAATTGTTTGCTGACCACACTCTCAGGTTCAAGTAATTGTTTAGGCAATATTATTTTAATCTATAAGCAACGTGTCCGCAACATTTCTGTCTATCACACTTTAAAAATAAAAATTGTACGTTGGAAGGAGTGTGTGTGTGTGTGTGTGTGTGTGTGTGT
>VCCN01006196.1:6115870-6126204 GCA_006491835.1 Architeuthis dux
GCTGTACAAAGCACCAGCGTGCAGTAGCCAGTATCAGAACAAGTGTGCATACACACACAAACGTCTGTTAATTATGAAGAATCTTTTGTCAGCTGATTTCATAGCAGAACTGATAAAATAATTACAATATCTAAACTAGGAAATATTCTTCACCATAATTTGTATTGTACAAATCCTTAAATGATACCTATGTTGACATGC
Organism: Architeuthis dux; assembly: GCA_006491835.1. Classification (NCBI taxonomy): domain Eukaryota; kingdom Metazoa; phylum Mollusca; class Cephalopoda; order Oegopsida; family Architeuthidae; genus Architeuthis; species Architeuthis dux. The sequence goes on from VCCN01006196.1 coordinate 6,116,072, forward strand.
ATGTGTTTAATAGATAAGTGTCAAAGATTGTGACAATGCTTTGTACCCACTGGCTAGCTTTCTCTGCTTTGCACCCACCAGCTCTCCCTCCAGCTGGTTGGCTCTCTCTCTCTGTCCAGAAGCAAGAACCTGCCTTTCTCTCTCTTGCTTTCTCACACACACCAGCTAGCTCTCTGTCTCTCTGTCTCTGTCTCTCTCTCTCTCTCTCCCTGTCACTGTCTAGAAGCAACAACCTGCTTCTCTCTCTCTCTCTCTCCAGAAGCAAGAACTCGCATTTCTTGTTGGGTGTGTTTTTTGTATTTCTGCTATGAGAATAATTTGGACGCCAGCCAAACACCAGCAGCAAAACCTCTGCCTGCCTAAGTCACTCAGTTCAAATCTGTTGCTAATATTATAACGAGGATAAATAACTCGCTGCTACCAATCACATCTTCGTGGCTTGAAGCCCCCATCCCAGTCCTTAATCTAAGTTTGTTTCTGAAAAAAATAAAATAAAATAACCAGAAATCTTTCTAACTGAAGATGCTATCACCCCTCTGATGAATCTAAATGGAATGGCTCAAATTTAGTTTAATGCGTAAACAGCATTTTCTATTTCATTTTCAAGTTGAGCGAATTAAAACGATGCCTCATCCCAAGCATATGTCAAGTTGGGTCTGCAACAGCTGCTGCTGATGATATTTCAAGTTCCATAACTCTTATCACAGAGAAATCCTATTCTCTGTGTCTATTTTCACTTTCAATAAACAACTTAATATTGTCTTGTGGGGGGAGGGGGAGGGTTCGCTTCCATAACCTTTTTTGTATCTGTATTATTTTAAAATCTGTTTTAATTTCTACATTTGCTCAGCAACCATTGCTTTTATTTCTTGGGTAATTAAATAAGTTTGAATCTCTTCATTTAAAAAGCGAGCTACAGCTTTCACATCGATCACACACACGAGGAACTACCTGATATTTGGAAATTATATATATTTCCAAGCAATCAAACTAATTTAAAATGAATGCCTTTGTGTTAGGAATAATGGATGGAGGTGCCTTCTTATGGATTTCTTCATTATTTTTTATCGTGCTACTAAAAGCAATCGATGCTGAATGTTGCTGGTGAATTATGTTTTTGTAATGCATTTAAAAACAATCTTGTGACATGAAAATAATTGCGGAAAATTCAACAATGCCAATTGATGTAAGCAACAGTATTTTAAACAAATGTTTGTGATGCATAAGATTTACTGCAAAAACAAAGATGAAGAAAAAACTATGTAGCAATGAGCACAGCATATTAACAATGTTAATAGTATTATTTAATGTTTTTTTATCATTTATAAATATTTAATAAAAATCATTGATTGGTAGGTTTGGTCTTTTTGTTCCTTGTATGTGTTTTATGTTCGCGTGTGTGTATGTATGTATATATGTATAAACAATGTGTGTGTGTGTGTGTGTACATTTGTTTACTGTGTATGTTTGTACGTTTGTTTATAAGGATATTAATCAATTCAGTCCTGGTTTCGTTTGCTTAAATCCGCTCTTAATTTTTTGTCAATCTCCCTCTTTATTTTCACCTTTGTTGCATAACTTACAATCCTCATTAGCAATGTTATCACCTGTGCTTCTTGTCGTTTTCCCACCACTCTCCTCCTTGATTTCGTTCTTCTTTTCTGACTCCTCCCATTTTTTCTCACCCTCTTTGTGTGTGTGTGTGTGTGTGTGTTTGCTGAGCGAGAGGAAAATTGACATACTATTGTCCATCATCATCACGACTTGCTTGCTTTGTGGTGGGTGATGTTAACACTAACCTTTTAGTTCAATGCACCTCAATATGGCTCTCATACATTAGTGGTGTAGTAGAAAGAAGCCCAGCTGATACCCTCTCATATTTGAATATTAGCCAAGACTTGGAGCAGAGCACACCTTCAAACTCTAACCCTTGCTCTCCTAACCACCACAACCTCCTCTCCGATCCACTCTGTAGTAACCCATAAATCAATTATGTGTGTGTGTGTGTGTATATATATATATATATTTTACGCTTGTTAACTTTACGTCTATATACTCAAGCTGTAAGCATCAGCGCCAATACTGTTCTGTTATATTTACTGTAGTAGTAGTAGTAGCTGCAAAATGTATTTCTCCTGCATCATCATCATCATTGCATTATTATTATTGTCTCTATACGTGCTCTGTATTATAGCTTTATAGCTGCTGCTGTACAGTAACTTCTATAAATAGATTGTTATCTTAAACTATGTTGGACATAATCATTACTAAATGAAATAAGAACTCTTTATCTCTCTCTTTCTCACTCTTTCTCTTTCACTCACTCTCTCTTTTCTCTCTCTCTCTCTCTCTCTCTCTCTCTCTCCCATATATATGAAATATTTCTTATTGCTTCCAATTTATTCAAGCCGAGTGTTTTTGTTATAGAATACGTTTATTCCATCATCATCATTTTTCTTTATTCAGAATATAAAACAAGTGTCTTTCATAGTTTCATTACATTGAAATTAATTTTACGCTTTTCTTTTAAAAAAAAGAAAGAATTTCTCCTTTTTATTTGTAGCGTATTGAGATTTGTTAATATAAAATTGAATTTTTTTAAATTTCTTTTTTTAAATTGGAAAACTGTTTTATATTTTGCTGTTGCCTAGAAATAGTTTTGTATCTGCATGAAAAAGCATGTTCCTTTCTGTGAATGAAAAATGCCTATTTATTTACTCTTGAAAAACTCTTAAGAGAGAAGCAATTATTTGATCACTGTCAGTACATTTCCTTTTTTCTCTCTCTCATTCCCACCAAACTTGCCCGCCCATCTCTTTCTTTCTTCCTGGCTGTCTTTCTTTCACTGGAAATAGATCTGCTATTTAGATCTACCAAAGATTACAACCACTACCGAAATCACATCATGTCTGCCACAGCAGCACCAGATTATTGTATGTACCTACCTATCATCTCTGACTAACTATAGCCCTTCACTGAACGGAAGTGAAGATGCTGATTCACTCTAGGCTTTACCAACCACACCTCTAAACATTCAAGCTTTCATCAACCCCTTCATTATTTTAGTCAATAGAATTGCAAGCACCCCCTTAGTTTTGCAATATTCTTCAGAATAAAAATAAAATACTACTTCTGTTTCATAATAGTTATTACATTTATTTACTTATTACTATATACAAATGTAAGAACTATTGTGGGACAGTGGTAGTTTTAAAAAAAAAAGGCAAAGGGGTTTCTTCAATTATTTGATTCCTATATTTTTTTTAGTTTACTCTGAATTTCTGAGATGAGGAATTATTATTATACACTGATCTACTCGGACTAGTGTTCATATCTTGGTTGTTATAGTCACAACATCTGAATTTCTGAGATGAGGAATTATCATTATTATACACTGATTTACTCGGACTAGTGTCCTCATCTTGGTTATTATAGTCATGGAACACGTGGCATCGCGGATAGAAGCATTGGTTAAGCTATCTAGTAACCTGCCTAGAAGTCGTGAGTTCAATCTCTAAGTTGGCTAATGCAAAAAAAGTCATATACTCTGGTTCAGTGGAAGAGGCAGACAAGCGATATCACAGACAAATTAACTAGGATGGATTAACTGATGCAAGATATCCTCTGGCATGGACAGCGGAATGAGAACAATCTATCCCTGTGGATTGAAGGGTTCGGTTCAAAATTCCCAGACCACAACAGACACAAGAAGTCCAAAGGGTACAACGGTCAGGATGAGGACACTAGTCCAAGTAAATCGGTGTATGATAAACATAAAAGCTCTCATCAAGTTATGGAATTTATTGTCATTTTGGACAGACTGACTTGGAAAAGCCAATAACAAAGTTGTATTTTAAAGTTTCAATATTATCTTGATTGCTCCACTATTATCTTGATTGCGTCACTAAAATAATTTCAATGTTTTTTTAATATTTTTTTATTCTCTAAACCAATTTTTAAAGTTCACTTCATAACTATTTAGATATTTAATTCTCAGTTTACTGAATTAAAAGAACAATTTTAGTAAATTTTCAGGCATTAAGCACCTTAATATGTTAGTCTTGAAAGGGTTAAAACATGTGAAACTAAATATTTTGTAAATAGTTTGATCTGTCTTCTTGCAGAGCATTGATTGGAAATTCCATTTTAATTTTTCCTTTTATTTATGTCTTTTCTAAGTGAGTCTAAAATTAATTAATTGGGATTAATGGTATGCCTGGTTTCAGATTCTCATAGACGTCTATGCCATTTGTAGATATATCCAGATACTTGAGTTTATTGCTTCTTACAATGAGACTTTTCTGTTTATTATGTTTATTTTAATTAATACTTCTATCACCTGATATTCATTTAAACAACCTTTAGACTTTGAGTTTTGTAGTTCTTAGAAATTCTACAGGGAAGTTTAATTCTTTTTTAATCAAAATGTTTTGTTTCTAGCATAGTACCTGTAAAAATATGGCTGGATTATTCACTTCTAAGATCTCTGTCTAAGATCAGGATGATGTATCTCTGCGCTTTGCCTAGGATCAAAGTGTTGTTCCCCAGCCCTCAGCCTAGTATCAGAGTGTAGTACCTGTGCGCTCTAGCAGAAGTTTAGGACAGCGAAACAAACAGAAAAGGTCAAACTATTCATTATATAGATTGCAAATTTATCCAATCGCATTACATACCTTTAAATTATCCTGATTGGAAAATGTGTTTGATTGTACTCGGTACTGTTTACAATAAAACATTTGCAAAAACATCTTTTAAATATAGGACATTATATATTCCACTCTAGAAACATTTAAGAAATTATTACTTTTGCTTAGATTTTTTTTATTTAATTTTCTCAATCTAGTTTTCCTTACAACTCTGGAAAAAAAAAATTTAATATCCCTTTGGGATCTTTTCAGTATTTTCAAAAATTGTTTTTCCTTTATTCGTTTTTTTTTTTTTTTTTCCCTCTTCCAGTGATCCAAGTTCGGCATGGCCAACGGGGAATCAGGGTGGTCAGACTCCCCAGTCTCTGTCTGTTGTGACCACAGTTTGGGGTGTTACTCAAACCACCCAAAGTGGACCCTTTACCCACAGCACTCCCGGATATACCAATACAACTATGTCTACTCCAAACTATACACAACAACCACAGAGTTTTGCAGGTGGACAAATGCAAAAAGCTGCTTTTAATCAACAGACCATGCCATATAGGAGAGATTCGGCCAATTATAGCCGTCCGAGGTAAGTTGGGACCAGACATGCGTTTTTAAAAATGTATTTTCTTTACTTATTTACATGTGTAAACAAAAGCCTGAGTTAATTGTCAAACTCCAATTCAAGACTGGAGTTGACTTTACTTTCCTATGTAACAAGAACAATCCTCACCAACAATGGGGAGTAAACTGACATATAAAAGCAGCATTTCACTACCGAGATTTGAACTCGTGATTTCTATCCTGGTGTGTTACCACCTGAGCTAAACTGACAAGTCTTACATACTTCCAAAATGTATAGTAGAGTTATGCAAGGAAGTAGGAGCTGTTTGACTCTGGAGCAGCCAGGTTTGTTTTATTATTTATTTGTCTTCATCTTATTGTTTTTTATCACAACACCAGCATAATATTCTTCAGAAATGATGAGATTATTTATGTATGGAGACTCTTCTGCCTAGGATGAGAGTATCTGTGTGCTCTACTAAGGGTCAAATTGTCACTTCCCGGCACTTTTGCCTAGGATCAGAGTGTAGTATAAGTGTTCATTGAAAGGTGTTACACACTATTTTATATGTTAAAATAAGCAGAGTGAAATCAGAATAAAGTAGTAGCTTCTGGCAAGACTTGAACTCCTGGATTTGGGTTCAAATCTCATTGGAAGCTACATCTTTATTATGGCCCTATGCTACTCGCTTTAATAGGATGTATCAACCTAAAACATTGTGATAGAAAATGGGGCCTTTGGATTTGAACTATGTATTTATTGAATCATACCTTATTTGAAAATCATCACCATAAACTCTTGGATCACATTTGATTTAAATATGGGGGGGGGGGTGCATTTCCTAAAAAATAGTAAGATCTATAGATGAAAATCAGATCATTATTATCGGTGTGAACACAGACCTCACAATCTTTACTTTTTTTCCTTTCTTTTTAAAAAATTTAAACATGCTAAAAACATACCTGGAGGTTTCATTAGTATATACATTTTCATGTTAATAGGTTGTGTGGCTGTCACAAACATTTGGTGATTTTTATTAGGATTTCACATCTGAATGCTTCCTGTAACATTACATGAAGTTAATTGAGCAAATGTTTACTAACAGTTAAAGAAATCAGGGTTTTTAAAAGGTTTTGCTTTATTCTTTTCCTGTATGGCTTGGTAAACTTAAGGGCAAACATTGATACTATTATAACACCCACTTGTTTATCTACATTGCTTCTACACATGTCCGTCTTTGAATCGGGTATTTTGCTCCCTCCTTTCTTGACTTTCTGGCTGCGATCAGAGTGGGGTATCTGATCAGTTGTGGCCAATAGTAAGTAACTGTCTAGTTCCAGGGACCATTCCCTCAGGCTGCACCTCCCCATTTCACAAAGAGGGATAGGTTCAGGGTTAATGCCTGAGGTGTGCCAAAAGGATGGTGCTGAGGGAAGTAGACAATTTTAATCACCACCCACGTGTAGGCATGTGGGGCCCCACATTAAACCTAAACCAAATTTACCTTCGAAGACACTTGTTTCCATTAGACTTATAAAATATCAACGGTTTACTGTAAATAGTTCAGTTTCCCTAGGAAATCAAATGTCCCATCTGTAGTATTTATTGAAAAGTTTTATAAATCTTCAACATTTTTTTTTTTTTTTTTTAAATTTTGTAATTAAAATATTACAAAAACAACTTTAAAAAAAAAAGTTAGTGTATCGGTCTTAATTTTATATTTATATCAAGAAGTTTTATGGGTTTATTTTTCCATATACTAGCTGTAATACACATCCTACGCCAGGCTTTTCAGCTAGTTCCTGCAGAAGGCCTAAATGGGACCTTTGGTGCTAAGAGACAAAACCTTTTATTTTTATTTTTTTTTATTTTTTTATTTTTTTTAGGGTTACCTTAATTTTATACCTCTGTCTGCAATGCACCATTTTGGCTACTTAGAGGTCATGTAGAGATAAATGGAATCAGACTTTTAATATTATATAGATGGATAGATACATGGAAATCAGATCATTATTATCGGAGTGAGCACAAAAGCAGACCCCACATGACTATTATATTCAAAGACTAATATACAAAACACATGCTCTAGGGTCCTATTAGTAACCACAACAAATTTGGTGGACATAGCATAACTCAAGGATGGCTAGAGCTATCACAGATGTATGGACAGACAGAATGATTGTCCAATTTAGGATTAATTTACGTTGTAAATTGAACCTCCCACTAAAAACCTATTTTTGTAGAGAATTATTAAAAACTTGTAACCACCAAAGATTTGGCAACCATACCTCTGGCCATTTTGAATTTTGCGATCACAGACAGACATTTGATGAATGATAGTAAATATTTAGGTAAGCGTGAAAGCTATTGGACACAAAATAAGGGACCAATTTAGCATAGATTTTAAGCAAAATTGGGGTGCATCCTTGGCACTGGGAAATAGGGTCATACTTTATTTGTTGTGACTAAATTTATTTTAGGAAGAAACTCACTTGATGTTAGTCAGTTTCCTGAATAAGAATTTTAATCTGTGAAACCTCCGTCCTTCAATTGGTCGACCCCCCCCCCCCCCTAATTTCAGTTCCACCTAACAAAATACAGATTTTCTTTAATCCCTTCATCTAATCCTTGCTTGAAACCTTTTTATGTCCTTAAGTTTTGATTTTTCTTCCACAATTTGCATGTTTTATCAATGGGGAGTAATTATAAGCATCTTCAAAAATCAGGAAATGAAAAAGGGAGCTCTCGATACATTTTCTGTTGGAACCAGTAAAGCTTAATTTTTGTTTACTTTCTTTTTTCTTTTCTCTTAAGCTTCATTTAAATTAATATTTATAATTTGCTTGTTTTAAAGGTTTTAGACCATTTCAGGTATTTAAAAAAACTTTTGCTAATTTGATTCCACTTTGAACTACTCCGCCATCTGTTGATTAGCCTGGGTACTAAACAAAATGGTAGGACAGAATATAAACCTCTCTGCGCCTAGATATATGCAGATAAAAAGTTGATATTAAAAATAACCCACCCTGCAGATACCAACACTTAAAAAATGGGATGAAATTTAACCTATAATGCTTCAAAGAGTTAAAGTTTAAATTAATATAATCTTAAAGCCTTGATCCAAATTTTTATTACTGCAAAAACACTTTAATAAATTTCATAAATATAACTGATTATATTGATAATTTAGTTTCACCTGACAAAATCCCTAATCAACTTGCAATAATATTTCTTTTTCATACGTTTTTCTTTTTCTTTTCACTAATCATGCCAACTTCCATATGGGGTATGTCCCTGTTGATGTGCTCTATATTATTAGATTTTTTTTTTTCTCCAATCAGAGCATTAAATTTGATCTTAAAATAAGTATTTTACAATATCATAAAATGGCTATTCAAGATTTTAACGAGAAGGCTATTTAAGATTTTGAGTATCCAAGAAATTCTATTTGGTCAGCTGATTAAGATATTAGTAAAGTCCTTTGCCATAAACCTTAGATTTGGATTGTGTTCTATCAGGTTTCTGAATAAAAATGATAACCAAATAATCATTTTTCTTAAAATGTTATTCTGTAGACCCGAGGGTTGGGAACCTTTTGGGGTATTAACCAATATTACTACCCCACCCAGACTTCAAAGTAAGCAAAACCAAGTTAATTGCTCTTAAAATGAAGAATAAACTTCTCTCGAGGTTAAGAATTGATTGTCATTTTTACCCTCAAATATTCATTGTTATACCATTTGGGGTAATTTACCACTGTTCCCTGACCCCTGCAATAGACTCGCCTTAATTCATAATGATACAAAAAAAAAAAAACAATCTGATATAAACTGCTCAGCTTTGTGTGAGCATATAAATTGGCAAAATTAACCAAATATTTGATTGCGTTATATTATATATACACTTTCAACATACAAAGAATTATGACTTTGTCAAAAACTGTTCACACATAACCAAAATGAATGACAATCTTTAAATTATTAACCCATTGACTGCAGCAGGTGGCAAAGAGCAAAAGTTATCCATTGCAAGATAAAAGCCCTTGTCCATTGCAAGATAAGCCATCGCTAGATAAAAGCCCTGGCTCATTGCAAGATAATCCATCCCTAGATAAAAGCCCTGGCTCACGAATAGACATGAATTGCCATCAATCACAATAAAACGGAAATTTTATTAAGTTAGCCATAGAACTACAATGACTGAAATTCCAATCATCCTCAGTTAATGAGTTGAACTGCTTTGTACAGAGGTTTAATTTTTATTAATTTACAAAGTAATTGTCAAAAGCTTGTCAAGATTGGTTTATATCAAATTTTTTAATTTTCTCTGTTCCATTTAGTTGGCATTGTTGTTTACATTTAATTTAGATGTTTATAGCTCAAAATACTGAGTTTTTTTGACACCATGCAGTAGGACAATAGTTCCCCTTTATCCGCGGGAGGACTCCTGCAAGACCCCCAGCAGATGCCTGGAAATGCATATAGTACCAATGTATTGTGTTTTTTTCTTGTATATACATTTGATAAAGTCTAATTTATAAATTCGGCACAATATGAGATTAACAGCAATAACTATAAAATAGAACGGTTATAACAATATACTCTAATAAAAGTTAGATGATGGATAGAAGATTAGTTCTTACTGTAGATCTTTGCAACCTCAGCATTTCTTTCCTTATTAAGTCAAGTACTTTCACCTTTTCACTTAAAGGTAAGCACTTCACAGCTTCTCTTTAGCATATCCGAAATGCCAGCATCACTACTCTTGCGCTTTAGGGCCATGAAACTTACGAATTGTTTATTTCTGGGGTTGACTGCAGCTAGCTGAAACAGTGGAAAGCAAAACCGCTGTATTATACAAATTTGATTTTAAAATGAACCCCCCCCACATCATAGCAAGCATTTTTTTTTTTTCATTTAAGTTGTAATTAAATA
>VCCN01006196.1:6144387-6157035 GCA_006491835.1 Architeuthis dux
CTCTCTCTCTCACTTTCTCTCTCTCTCACTCTCTCTCTCTCTATCACTCTCTCTCGCCAATCCCTTTTTGTTTTATTGTTAATTGTTTACTTTTGTTAATATTCCCCTCTTCAAATTATTTATTACAACTTCATCCTGTAAGTCTAATACTAGGCAGTAGAGGAGGCAATACGGCTGTAGATTTGGTCCCCTGTCTAGTCATATAGGCTTCCATATCTGAATTGGTTATGGTGTCATTCATGAATGACATATCTCCTGGGATATGGGATGCAGGTTCAAGTCTTGTTGGAAGCTACTTTATTTCCACTTCATGCTGTTTACTTCAATAGTCTAATGTTGACCTAGAATGCTGTGATGGAAGCAACAAGAAATAAAATGTATTAAAAAAAAAATACTTCATCTCAGCATTAATTCAGGTTAAGACTATTGGGTAATATTTCTAAAATTCAATTAAAAAAAATGTTATTCAATTAATATTTCTAATTGAATTATAAAGCATTAAAAATGATTTAAAAAAACAGGTATAAAGCAAGGTCATCAAACACGTGGGTGTAGGCAAGTGGATAAAAATATCACCACCCAAATTGGGGATTTGCTAATCCAGCCTCAATCTATTTATTTATTGCTGTACGTTTACATATTTATAAATCTTTTGGTGTATATAATTGTTCTAAAGGCTAATTTTTGTGTTTTATTGATACTTGCAGTCTCATTTATTTGTTCTTCAACTTGTCCATCGACCAAGCGTGAGATCTGTGCTACAAGGTTTATTACGAAAACGTCTCTTACCTGCAGAACATTGCATAACAAAAAGTAAGTTTGCTTATCATGTTTTTGTATTCAACAGGAAATATTCTTAAATAGGTGTGTGTGTGTGTGTGTGTAATGTTGCATTACATTTTCATTTTATTTATATATACACAAAGGAAGGTGTTTATTATAATCATGGATAATGTTATCAAAATATATCAATCCCATGTTGTAAAGTTGTTTATCAACAATGAATTTTTATATCCTTTGCCCTATGTTATCAGCCAATTATTGTTATCTAGAAGACCCTGTCCAGAATTGATCACAATAAGCAGCTTCCTGTGTGTGTGTGAATATGTGTGTTTTTTATATATACATATATATGATAATTATACAATTATCCATAATTTGATTTCATACATATATATATATATATATATATATATACACACACACACACTTACATGGGTTTGATCCTTGCACAGCGCTCGTTTCTTTATTTACTTACACAATTTAGGCCGCTCATTTAGCAGTCGTTCACACCGGCCTAATAAATGTCTTTATTATTATCATCATATTCTGTTGGGTATAACACAGTGGTGCAAAATGGTAGAGCGGATATATAAATGATTTTGATAATCTTGAGGTGAAACCAATTGTACAATTCGTTGTGGGTCAGTTAAAAAAAATTATATATATTTCAAAATGTTATTATAAAAGTGTTCAATACATATATATGTAGAGCAAATGTATATAACAGTTTAACAAAAATTTTAATGACACCTACAAAGTTGACCCATTTCACTATCAGTTAGATTTTCAAATTTATTCACCTTTTTGATAGTGTAGTTCACAGGTTCTTAAACTTTTTTTTTTTTTTTGGCAATGACCCAAAATCTTATCTAAAATCTATCATGGAGACCAATGATCTCATAAATAAGATTTATTTTAGGTATAATTTTTAAAATATTGGTATTTATAAAGAGTAACAGGTGATTTACAATATTTTATTAATGACTAAAACACAGCAATAAAATAGAATGTTCATAGAAAGGTCTGTTAAAATCCGAAATCAGTTATACCTGGGTTCATTAAATAGAGGGTTCACTGTATTCTCCACCCCACCCCCCTTTTTTTTCAACCTCATTTTCAAATATTAATGCTTAAAATTGTTTATCTTTTTAGTCAAAAGAAACTTTAGCAACGTTCCTGCTGGCAGTAACACATTAAATGGAGAAGACGGTGTTGAACAGACAGCGATGAAAGTGTCTTTGAAATGTCCTATCACATTTCGACGGATTACTTTGCCAGCTCGAGGCCATGACTGTAAGCACATTCAGGTAAGACTTGTCACTTCTTTTCACACTACTTTATTTTTCCTAATTTGGATACGAGTCATATTTATTCCAAGTGTTGTTTGCACTAATTATCTTTGTCTTTTTGTTATTGTTCCCACAACATTTCAGCCAATCCATTCTATGGCCTTTTTTGGGTGCACAATCTGTATGGAAAGAAAGGGTTTATTTTTTTTCCCCCTGGTTTGCACTACCAGAAAAAGAAACCCTTGCTTTCCATTTAGACTGTAGAATGAATTTGCCAAAACATTGTGAAAACAGAATAATTTTGATTGTCTGAACAATTTTTGGAATCACTCCTATAGTCTTTTTACCCAATAATCTTCTGTAACTGAGAGGAAAATGGCTGTCTGGCTTAAGATGTCTACAAATATGAATGCTCATTCAGCGACATAGCTTGACCAAAAAGTTGCATTATGTTCACCAAACTTTTGAGTAGCACCTCATATATGAGTGAAAACATGAGACTAATAAAAACATCTTTTCTTTATTTCTTTATTTATTATAGTGCTTTGATCTGGAATCTTATCTTCAGTTGAACTGTGAACGAGGATCATGGCGTTGTCCTGTTTGCAAGTGAGTTCCTGTTTTATTTTTTATTATTACATCAAGTATTGTAACCCATTGAATTAATATTGACTGCTATTTATCTACATCTCAATTTTTAAATTGTTTTTATCACAACTTCATCTTGGGCCGTCATTTCACGTTTTTTCAAAGAATTTATCTATTGAATTACAAAAGAACAATTCTTTCACTTTAAACTGGTGAAAACCAATTTCTTTACCTTGAATCATTCTTCCTGTTATTTTTAGTTATTTCTATTAAATATATTATTTATATTAAATAATTACTAGTGAATCTATTTTTAATATTAGCAAATGTCTATCAAGATTACATCTTTTTGTGTAACAGAAATCTGTATTTTTCAATAAGACAATTTTTTCTAAAAAGTGGTCAAAATTCCCTGATTTCTTAATGAGATTCAGTGATTAGCAAGCTAATCTTCCAAAGCATTACTATTGTAATGAGTTTGATCATCACTTGGTGCTCCTCACTTATAGCTTTGTGCCAGACTAAGATAAGTACCGATGAGTACCTCATCATAGAATATTGGTTTGTGAGATGGTCTTGCTGAGCATACTACTGTTGTGAGTTCAGTCTTCACTTGGTGCTCAATATTTGTGGCCTTGTGCCAAAGCTAACCGTAGTAAGCACTGATGAGCACCTTGCCATGAGGTAATGGTTAGTGAGATCGTCTTGTAGACCATTACTACTATTGTGAGTTCATATAAATTAATGGTAAGAACTGCTTTTTTGCTTTATACTTTTGGATAGCATAGGAAACTTGTATATAGAATTGTTTCATAGTTTTCTGATCAATAATAAATGTGATACTGTTTCATTCACACAGCAAAACAGCTTTGCTTGAAGGGCTAGAGATCGATCAGTACATCTGGGCAGTTCTTAATAACCTTGCCCAAACTGATTTTGAAGAAGTAACCATTGACCAGACTGCAAGTTGGAAACCTGTCCCATTAAAAACTGCCGTCAAGCAAGAACCTGATGAAAATGGTAAGTGTGGAACATTTTCTTGACTTCATTCTAAGTTTGCTTTGTATTCTCCAGTAGATTTGGGGCTAAAATAATTCTTATGCTGCTCTTTTATTCTATTTTATCATTTTTAACATATTTCCTAATGAGATGTTTATATAACCTGTGATATAATGGATAGGATTAATTTTTTTTAAATGTTAAAACTTGAAGATATAATCTAAAGATTATATATCAACAGGGCAAGTTCTGGTGGGTGTGAGATAATTACACCTGTATTTTAGTGTACCACTGATAGAAAATGTTATCACCAAACTGAGTTCAAACTTTGGCTATGGCTGCTTATGTTCACTTTGCACTACTGCCCTTAGGAAGACATGATTCCACTCCCCCCCTGCACTCTGTCCATCACCAAATATCTTGACTGTCAACATCACTGGCATGCCATGATAGTTGACAGAAGAGAATAGGTGAGTGAACACTTGGGCAAAACCCTTCTCCCATACCTTACCTGCCCAAGAGTAGCAGCAAAAAGCTGTTACCTCCAAAGTCAACCTTGACTGTGCCAAGAAATATGCATACATGCAAGATAGTTTCAGAGTTGGATCCAGGCTCGGAGAAACTCTTGTAATGTTTCAGTAAGACTTTCTTGGAGACCATAATCATCAGAGTTCTTAACAATTCCTTTGTTTTGGATGTTACTCTTTCAGATCAATGCAGTGGCGGCAACAGTCGTTGGATGAAAGCCATGTCTCCTTCCAGCATGCCCCTCCCAACAATGAACTCATGGGAATTCGGTCCAGGACATCAGCCTTCACCATATTCTATGCCTCCTTCTTCACAAGGTAAATCTTTCAGGGTTGACTTCTTAAAACACGCATTCAAGCCAAACAGAAATGGGTATGTGAAACAGCTAACCAGTGGCCTGGTACAATACTAGGCTAAGCTTGGTAAATGCTGTGAAATGGCCAAACTGTAGACTGGTGGCATACTAGGCTGAGCTTAGTATCCACTGCAAAATGGCCAACCTGTAGCCTGTTGCCATACTAGTTTAAGCTTAGTAAACACTGCAAAATTGTCAACCTGTAGTCTGGTGCCATGCTATGCTTAGTAAATGCTGCAAAATGGTTAACAAGTGGCCTGGTGCCATACTAAGCTTAGTAAACACTGAAAAATGGCTAGCCTGGTGCTATGCCATACTGAGCTGAGATTAGTAAACACTGCAAAATGGCCAACCTGTAGCCTGGTGGTGTACCAGGACAAGCTTGGTAAATACTGCAAAATGACCAACCAATGGCCTGGTGCTGTACTAGGCTAGGCTTATTAAATGCTGCAAAATGGACAACCATTGGCCTGGTGCTGTACTAGACTAAATTTAGTAAATGCTGTGAAATGGCCAAGCTGTATTCTAGTGCCATACTAGCTAGGCTTAGTAAACGCTGCGAAATGACCAACCATTGGCCTGGTGGAATACTAGACTAAGCTTCGTAAATTCTGGAAAATGGTCAACTTGTGAGCCTGGTGCCATACAAGCCTGGTGCCATAAGTTAAGCTTAGCAAACACTGCAAAATGACTAACCTGCATTATGGCCAACTTGTGCCGTACCAGGATAAGCTTGGTAAACACTGCGAAATGGGCAGCCATTGGCCTGTTGCCATACGAGGCAAAGCTTAGTAAACGCTGTGAAATGGCCAACCTGTATCCTGGTGCCATACTAGGCTTATGTTTAGTAAGCGCTGTGAAATGACTAACCGTTGGCCTGGATTACTACAGTAAGCTGTGTAAACATTGTGAAATGGCCAATCTGTTGCCATAGTATGTTAAGCTCAGTTAATGCTGTGAAATGGCCAACTTGTATTCTGGTTCCGTACTAGACTAGACTTAGTAAACACTGCTAAATGGCCAACAATTGGCCTGGTAGCATGCTAAGCTTAGTAAACACTGCAAAATGGTCAACCTGTAGCCTGGTGCCGTACTAGGCTAGGCTTATTAAATGCTGCAAAACAGCCAACCCTTGGCCTTTGCCAAACTAGGCAAAGCTTAGTAAACGCTGTTAAATTGCCAACCAGTGGCCTCTTGCCATACTGGGTTCAGCTCAGTAATTACTGCGAAATGGCTAACCTGTGAGCATGGTGCCATACTAGGCTAGGCTTAGTAAACACTGCAAAATGGCCAACCTGTAGCCCTGTGCCGTACTAGGCTAAGGTTAGTAAATGCTGCAAAATGATTGAACTGTAGCCTGGTGCTACACTCGGCTAAGCTTAGTAAATGCTGTGAAATGGCCAACCAGTGTCCTCATGCCATACTAAGTGCCATACTAAGCAAAATGGCTAGCCTGGTGCCAAACTGAGCTGAACTTAGTAAACACTTCAAAATGACTAGCCTGGTGCTGTAAGCTTAGTAGACACTGCAAGATGGTCAACCTGATGCCATACTAAGCTTTCTAAACACTGCTAAGAGGCCAACCAATGGCCTGGTGCCATAGTATACTACGCTTAGTAAACGCAGCAAAATGGCCAACTAATGGCCTGGTGCTATACTCAGCAAAGCTTAGTAAATGCTGTGAAATGGCCATCCTGTGTCCTGGTGCCATACTAAGATAAGCTTAGTAAATGCTGCGAAATGGCCAACCAGTGTTCTCGGGCCATACTACGCTTAGTATACATTGCAAAATGGCAAGCCTGGTGCCATACTGAGCTGAACTTGGTAAACATTGCAAAATGACTAGCCTGGTACCATACTGAGCTAAGCTTAGTAGACACTACAAGATGGTCAACCTGATGCCGTACTAAGCTTGCTAAACACTGCTAAGAGGCCAACCAATGGCCTGGTGCTATACTCAACTAAGCTTAGTAAATGCTGTGAAATGGCCAACCAGTGTTCTCGGGCCATACCACACTTAGTAAACATTGCAAAATGGCAAGCCTGGTGCCATACTGAGCTGAACTTGGTAAACACTGCAAATGACTAGCCTGGTACCATACTGAGCTAAGCTTAGTAGACACTGCAAGATGGTCAACCTGATGCCGTATTAAGCTTGCTAAACACTAAGAGGCCAACCAATGGCCTGGTGCCATAGTATGCTACCCTTAGTAAACGCAGCAAAATAGCCAACTAATGGTCTGGTGCTATACTCAGCTAAGCTTAGTAAATGCTGTGAAATGGCCATCCTGTGTCCTGGTGCCATACTAAGCTAAGCTTAGTAAATGCTGCGAAATGGCCAACCAGTGTTCTCGGGCCATACTAAGCTTAGTAAACATTGCAAAATGGCTAGCCTGGTGCCATACTGAGCTGAACTTAGTAAACACTTCAAAATGACTAGCCTGGTGCTGTAAGCTTAGTAGATACTGCAAGATGGTCAACCGGATGCCGTACTAAGCTTTCTAAACACTGCTAAGAGGCCAACCATTGGCCTGGTGCCATAGTATGCTACGCTTAGTAAACGCAGCAAAATGGCCAACTAATGGCCTGGTGCTATACTCAGCTAAGCTTAGTAAATGCTGCGAAATGGACAACCAGTGTTCTCGGGCCATACTACACTTAGTAAACATTGCAAAATGGCAAGCCTGGTGCCATACTGAGCTGAACTTGGTAAACACTGCAAAATCACTAGCCTGGTACCATACTGAGCTAAGCTTAGTAGACACTACAAGATGGTCAACCTGATGCCGTACTAAGCTTGCTAAACACTGCTAAGAGGCCAACCAATGGCCTTGTGCCATAGTATGCTACGCTTAGTAAATGCTGTGAAATGGCCATCCTGTGTCCTGGTGCCATAGTAAGCTAAGCTTAGTAAACGCTGCGATATGGCCAACAAGTGGCCTGTTGTCATACTAGGCTACGCTTAGTAAACACAGCAAAATGGCCAACTGATGGCCTGGTGCTGTACTAGGCTAAGCTTATTAAATTGATGACATTAAAAGTGAAACCATTATTCTGCGAATTATTGGTCATATCCCCCCTTTGTTTTGACTAGTCTGCTTTCTGGTCTTTCATGAGTGTATATTTCACATCCAGTATAGTTTTGAACAGAATCCCTGTATTTATTTGCCTCCCCCACAACGCTAATATGATACATGCATACATTGCCCAGTCCCCTGTTGCCTGTACCACAAAGGCATCAGGGCAACCCATGACCTTCCCCATTGAAAAAATCTATTTATTTCTTAGTTATTCATAAATACTCTTTATAGGATTTTGGGTGCAATTTCTTACAGCATGGTAGCCATTAAGAATATTGAGACCATTCTGAACTCGATGAACATTATCAAGTCCAAAAAGGAAAGTGATGAAAAGTTTGCTTCACTTTCTAAGCACTACAAACACCAAGATCCCTTTGAAAAGAAGGAATTAAGTGATGGGTACCAAAAACTACTCATCACTCCTAGCCTTTTGCTTTTCTTTTTATCATTAGATTTTCATACAGGAAAGGATACCAGAAAAGATAAGTTTATGGTTTGAGACAGTCATATATAAAGATAATAATCCAAATAAATAAGATGAGGAAACCCTTACGGAATAATAACAATACTCATGTCAAAACAAGTTTAACTTTCATTGCTTGAAAGAAAAGATAATGATATTCAAAGTTGTTTTTTTTTTTGTTGTTTTTTTTTGTTTTTTTTTTTGTTACCCTTCAAAATAAATGATTTTGATAAAACTAGTTGACAACAATGAGAACAGGGCAAATACAGAGATAAAATTATAATAATGATGATGATAATATGTATGAAGTTCTTTACCCATGGTATCAGACAAAAATAAAACCAGTATTTGTTCATCTATTTTGTGTATACTAAACAACATTAATTGAAAAAAAGAAAAGCCTTCAGATTCTTGAAGCTCTCTTCATAAATCAATATTTAACAACTGATGGATACATTTAGCCCAGTGAAGAATTTCTTTTGCTTATTGCCCCATGCATGATATCATCATAACACACTAATGGCAAATTCTGATTTTAACGGTATTCGAAAAACAAACATTTTCTCTGGTCTTGATAATGGCCAGATGTATGGTCGAAAATGTGCTCGACGACAAACATTTGAACAATATTTATATTCATTGGAACCAGACCTGCGTCGTCTTGTACGTAAACAAGAAAAGTCAACAAGAAACTTTTTAAAAAAACCTTCATTGTCTGTCGTGTTTAATCAAACTCTTCCTACAAACTGTGTTTTAAACTAATGCAAACCTAATGTTTCTTGCACTTAAATATATCAGGTTTTCAATAAGAAACCTTCTATTGATAACGTACTTGAATATTTTGTTGCTTTGATGAAAATCTCTCAAAATGAGACAATTGGTTTACACTTTATCTTATATATTTATTTTTTTCTTAGACATGCAAGACATAAAACCCCGGACTTTTCCTGTGAAACCTCCAGAGTATGGTAAGCATTCTTAATTTTTTTGTTTGTTTGTTTTTACGAATGACTGGAATTTCTGTCATTGCAGTTCTATGGCTAACTCAATAAAATTTCCATTTTATTGTGATGGACAACTCAGTTCTATCTTTGAGTCAGGGCTTTTATCTTGCAATGGATAACTATTACTCTTCACCACCTTCCGCAGTTAATGGCTTTGGAAATGCCTTACCAATTTAAGAAACTAAATATTAGTGGATATAAGTGTTTGAATTTCTTAGATGAAGCACTGTCATTATTATTAATTTTTGACTATTTCTCTTCTTTTTTTTTTTAAACAATCTTGGAGTTATGATGAAAAGCAACAAAAGAAAAAATTAATCAAAAATTAATAACAATGCTTCATTTTAAGACAATTATATTTATTGTTACTACTAGGTGTAAACAAGCAATAAAAAAAAGAATAAATAAGATGAAAAGAAAAACTGGTGCAAAATTAATAATGACAATGGTTCATCTAAGAAATTTAGTCGACTTAAGTCTACTACTACTACTACTACAAGGTTTAAATAAGCAACAAAAATCAGATGAAACAAAGATGAGACGAAAGTTAATTGTTTGTGGATATGTTTTAATGCTGGTTTGTTTTTTGTTGCAGGTGCCCCGTTTGGAGGCGGTAATTATAATGATGGAAGTGGAAACTTCCAGGGTCGACCTCCGGACTTTCCTGGCCAGTTGAGCCACATCAGCGAAAATATGGGTGGCGTTCCTCCAGGTGTACCATCTCCTATGCAACAGCAACAGCAACAACAGCAGACGCAGCAACAACAACAGCAACAACAGCAGCAGCAACAACAACAACAACAGCAACAGCAGCAGCAGCAACAACAGCAACAGCAGCAGCAGCAACAACAGCAACAGCAGCAACAGCAACAGCCCCCACATCCAAATGAGAAACAGATGGGTGGGCACATACCACCCCCTTCAGCAGGCCACTACAGCCCTGCAGCTAGTGAGCAGACTGGTCAACAGTTGCGGCCTCAGCACCCAGGTGTAGACCAGCAACAGCAGCAACCTCCTCCAAGCATGAACAATCACATGACACCGCCCAGCCAATCACAAGTTCCAAACAGTTTATCCAATGGCAATCACCCACTTAGTCATCAACCCAACAGCTCAACACCCACAAGTAATACACCTACACAAGACACTTTGTCACATCATCGAAATTTGGGTGATTTGAACTTTGACCCAGCTGCTATTATTGATGGGGAAGGCCAAGGCCAAGAAGCTCTTGATGTGCGTATTACATTATTATCACTGTATTATAAATGTTGATGTCTTTGAGAAAAGTCTGTTGTGTGATGAGGAATTTCTATCTATTGTAAGAAGATATACTGTATATGCCGGACTGTAAGACGAATGGTTTACAAGGGCATTTGGGGACCTACCACTCACTGCAATTCATCCCAGCCCCATAACTGACCAGCACATTGGACACAGTGTGATATTTGTATAGTCTTTTGTTTAATGAACATCCGTCTTATATATTGGCATATACAGTAACTTCATTCCTGTTGTATCTTTATTTACTAAGGTTAGCTTAGTATGGCACAGTCAAATGCAAAGGTGTGTGAGGGGTGGGGTGTTGTCTTCCAAGTGGGGAACAGCCTTCCTGTCTTGAAAATCAGTATTCAATGTCCTGGCTTTTGCCTGAGCTCAAACACCAATCACTGGTACCAGTGACAAATATGCAACTCTCTCAACCACCAAGCTGCAGTCCCCACTCCCCTCTCGCAAACTTGCATACACTGGTTTCCATTTGTCAATGTCAACAGAGGGTAGAGCTGCCATCATGCTGCCACTGTTAAGCAGTGTTACCGATTTAGTGTGTTTCGCACTAGGTTCAGGGCGTTTCTTGTTTTGGCATTGCAAAAAGCACTAAATTAGCATGTTTGCCCTTAAACATTTTGGCAACTTCTAGCCATAGCTGGCTATTGTTGACCATTTTTAGTGTCTTTTGGCCATTTCTGGATATTTTATAAAAATTTAGCACCCTTTGGCAGTCAAACTAGCACGAAAATATTTTTTGAGTTGGCAACACTGCTGCTAAGCCAGGTACAGTAATTTTAGGAGAGTGGATTGTCTATGTATTGCTGACCTACCCACTGTTTTCTGTCTACCATCATGGCATGCCAGTGACAAGACTGTTCAAGATGATTGGCACTGAGGTAGCACATAGATTTGGATTAATGCCTAAAGAGCATGAATGGAAAACTTATAACTGTTCAGACAATTCCACTTCCACATTTAGTCAACTAAAATACTTTTTCTTTTCAAATCTGAAATAATGCTGTAAGGTTTTTTGCTTTTACTTGTATGCAGAGTGTGAAAAAACATGGTAATGTGGCACGTCTGCTCATAGGGAGGCACAAATGATCTTTATCACACCCTGCTTGTATGTATATATGTATATATAAAACTAATAAATAAATCTAATGTGATATTTCCTCTCTTTTCAGCTTCTTCCAGAGAATATTGGAGATCCAATGGAGCTTTTGTCTTATTTGGGACCTCCTGAAAATGCTGGGGACGGTGCTGGCGGGACTCCGGGCTCAGGGAATAACGGTAATGGCAGCAACAACAATGATGATCTGTTGTCCCTATTTGATTCGTAGGGGGAAACTGGACTTTGGATGGACCTAGCTAGCAAACCCAGTGATCAGATTTGCAATTGAGAAGTAAAAATTACAAGCAAGAAAGAAAGAATGACGATGAAAGTGAGAATTTTTATCCCACATGCAATTCAAAGTTTTCAGGTCTTTCAGGTTTGTGAGCCAGTCTTGAACGGAAACCTGCAATCATGGGATTGATTGACTGAAGTTTTTGTTTGAATTTTTCTCTGGCTGGAGACCTACATGGCCAATTTGACTTTAGTGACTTTTGATAAAGGCATCAATCAAGGTGAATCCTTTAAGCTCGATGGATGTACAGTTATTTGAAGGGCAACCTTGTGTGCGTTCTACTAATAAAAAATTTTTTTTCAAAATGAACTGATGTAGACAGACATAACCAAAATAATCGTTAGGGGACAATTAAGTCCCTCTCATTATTGTTGCTGTTTATAAAGTATATCGGCAACATGGTTCTTATTATCAATACCACAAACAATGACATTTTTAACAAAGGAAAAAAAAAAAGAAAAAAAATATATATATATAGCAAAAGCCAGTCACAGTTTAGTCTAGATTTTTTTTTGTCTGGATAAAAAAAAAACTTGTGACTAAAAGAAAACAAAAACTGTAAAATTGTTTTTAGAAAGGAAGAATTTGGAAAAAAGAAAAATCCTTTTCTGCAGCAACAATTTTAACAACCTTACTTACAAGGAGGGAAAATGTCCATATGAACAGTGCTGAAAAAAAAGAGGTTAAACAAAGAAAAAAAAAAATTAATCAGCAAAGAAGAAAAAACTGTATTTTTGTCTATCAAAGCAATGATTGGCAGCATTGATCTGCGAAATCGCGTGGACCCCCTATTCAAGGACCCCCTTTCAAACTCCTGTACAGTGGATGGGCGTAACAAAAAAAAAATTAAAATATAGAAAAAAAATTTTTTTTTTTTT
>VCCN01006196.1:6185629-6196847 GCA_006491835.1 Architeuthis dux
GATTATAAGCAATTTTGTTAGATGAAGGAGGTGCGAGTGGCGCAACGGTTAACGACACGGGCAATGGGCCGAGTTCAAACTCCCGTCGAGGCCGTTTACGTTCACTTCACACTAATGTCCTTTGGAAAGGCATGAATTCATCTCTTCTCCCCTTCCCCAGCTATTGGTAAAATAGCCGGGCAGACTGGGCTTGGTCTATTCCAATTGGAAAGACAACCAGTCTAGGAGGAGGACGTCCTTCCGACAGCATCTGATGCCAAATCACGCTTTCTTTTGGACTACATCAGTGAGGCCAAGAGGGGGATTCTGTCGATTGGGCAACTCAGGATCTCCATATGCTTAGCCCAGGCTTACGCCCTGGAGAGGTTACTTCAGTGTTTTTCCATTGTGTATCGGGAGAGAGGGAGGCCTTCTTCTTTTGTTAGATGAAATATTATCTTTGCATTATAGTGATTTTCGATCTCCTGAAATGTCTTACTGAATCCCAGGTGCATCGATATCTATTGATTTAGGGATCCCTGTTCTAGACAAATGAACAGTGAAGGTTTAACTCTTAACAAACAACAACTCAAAATCTTCATTTATGACACTTTCTACAGATCCCCAAACTCATGAAGGCAAGACAAGTGAAATCAATGTAACGCTAATATCACATTTAAAAACACAAATTCGTTGATTATTAATGAACTGTGAATTTTTTTGGTTTGCTGTCCATAAAACTTGACTCTCTCACTCGGGTATAAACGTTGCCAATAAAAGTACCTCCTTGCCACCTTTTGACACTATGGACTCTTCAACTGAAACAAAGTGACTATTATTTTTCCTTAGAAAATAGATTCATAGAAATTCAAATATATCCGTGAATTTTTTCAGGGTTATTAACTAGTATACATATAATAGCCCAATTCTGTCCGTAATGCTTGCATTAATTCCTGACCACTGACAATCCCTTTCGTCCTGATTATCATTTTACTATAGATGGTTGTATTCTAACGACTATCTTTTTCAATTTGGAGTTGCCCCTATGACATTTGCGCCCAAGGCGACCATCTATGTTCGCCTAATGGAGTCTCGATATTGATTGATTTAGGGATCCCTGTTCTAGACAAATGAACAGTGAAGGCTTAACTCTTAACACGCAACAACTCAAAAGACGTTGTTAGTTAAAAGCAAAATATGGCCAATTCACTACTTCAAGTGATGTGAATATTCCATCAAAAAAGCTTCACCAGAAACGCCATTAGCCGTTTATCTCGTTACCAATCCTGTCCGTTGCCCGTTGCCTCACGGGGCTGGACGAGGGCTGGACGAGGGCTGGACTTTCCTGGTGTGGAATCAGAGTTTCCCGTCCCAAACAAGGTTAAAGAGCCCAGTCTGCCCATAGCTAGAGGTGGGAGGGGGTAGAAATAGATTCATGGCTTTCCCAGGGCATTAATGCGAAGTTAGCACAAACTGTCACAGGCGGAATTTGAATTTTCCGTGCTATTAACCGTTAGGCCACCCACACCTCCGATATTCTTGATATTCTTATTGTGTGCGCTGATCGATTTGATGGAATTATTTTCCCTGTGAAGAACGAAAATGCGTCGATTCCTTTCATCGAGTAAATAATTGAGACATTAGAAAAATGTGAGTTGATTAACCAACTAACTGCGGAAGGTGCTGAAGATTATTGGTTATCCATTGCAAGATAAAAGCCCTTGTCCATTGCAAATAATCCATTGCAAGATAAAAGCCCTTGTTCATTGCAAATAATCCATTGCAAGATAACAGCCCTTGTCCATTGCAAATAATCCATTGCGAGATAAAAGCCCTTGTCCATTGCAGATAAAAGCCCTTGTCCATTGCAAATAATCCATTGCAAGATAAAAGCCCTTTCTGACAGATAGAACTGAATTGCCACCAATCACAATAAAACAGAAGTTTTATTGAGTTAGCCATAGAACTGCAAGTTAATTAATATCAAGGTTTGCATAAACAGGTTTTTCGTAATAAAAACAAAAGATAAAAGCCCTTGTCCATTGCAAGATAAAAGCTCTGACTCACAGATAGAACTGAATTGCCATCAATCGCAATAAAACACATGTTTTATTGAGTTAGCCATAGAACTGCAATGACGGATATTTCCACCATTCGCAGTTAAGTGGTTAAAAATCAAACACATAAATTCAAAAACAACAACAACAACAAATATAAGAGAAGACAAACGATTTTTCCAGATTTTCTGCGAATGAGGAGAAGCGTCTTCTTTCATAAATCCATTCTCTTTCTGAGACGACATCGAAAGGGGGACCTTTTTTTTTTTTAATGTTTTTGTTCGAACAACAAAAATTGCAGACGCCGCCTCCGCCGCCGCCGCCTCCTTTTTAATCCCTTCCTCCTCTTCACAGGACAAAAATCGTTGCATGCATTCCGCAGATTCCAGCAATACCAAATCTTCATTTATGACACTTTCTACAGATCTCCAAACTCATGAAGGCAAGACAAGTGAAATCAATGTAACGCTAATATCACATTTAAAAACACAAATTCGTTGACAAATACGCCACGTGTAAGTCTATATTTTTTGTCAGTAACATTTGTCAAGGGGAATACCTAGTAGCCTGCCTTATTTATTTATTTATTTATTGCAAATGCGTAAAAAATCCAGGTTCATTGTGGTTGAACACAAACAAGAAATGCAGAGCAACATATGTTTGATATTATTAAGCACAATGCAATTGCAGAATTATTTAAATTCTGCTGTCATATTTAGCAGTTTTAGTTTATTTTACTAGTTCTAAAACTAGCAAAATAAACTAAAACTGCTTTCTTGATCTCGACGTACATAAATTTCAGTTTCAAAGCTAAACGGAAGTCAAGACAACAATGAGAATAAGAGTTCGATACCAGAGCACAATAGATTTTTAAAGTAAATCGAAAGGTTTTCAAACTCTGTATTAAAGCGAGAAGGTTTGGAAGAAAATAAGGTACTTCTTGATTAACTACACGCTACTTATTTTTAGTGGTTAACCCCCTTGCAGTGGCAGGCCTATTGTTGGTGTCATCCGGGGCGGTAAAAAATGGTGTCACCCCCCCCTTCCAGAACTTGCTCTCTTCCCAGAATATGTAGAATGTTGGTGATCTCTTTGTACTAATACTATTTATTATTCATCATGATTCTCCCATATTATTGAATGTGATGGCATAAGCCTACATTTACTAACAATTCTATTCATCTTTAGTTTTCAATTCTTCAGTTCTGAAAATAAGTATGGGTACAATGAAAATGTTTTATTCAGTATTTAAAAAAAACAACTATGCAATAAAACTAGAAAGCACTTTTGGAGATATCGTGTGGTCAGTCATTAGCGTATACATAAATGAAAAAAAGAAACGGAAAAATATCTCTCAATCAAATTCCTGGATGACCCCAAGAGATATCGTGTGGACAGACAGACAGATCTTTCATTAGAAAAAAGAATTACCTAATAACTATATGAAAAATGTTTAGGCAGTCATCTTGGTGTCATCCGGGGCGGGCCGCCCCCTCCGCTCCCACCTTGGTACGCCACTGCCCCCTTGTTAATCATAGTAAAACACTTTTAAAAACTGAATATGAATTAATAATAATGTTGTATGTTTTTTGTACTAATTTCTGTTTGCTAAATTAAATCTGCAATCTGACTCACATTTCTAACGTTGACACCAACCTCACACTGTCCGGTTCTGTCCGCTCTGGCTGACTGCTGACTGCCTGAATGGTCGAATGTGGAATCCACGCCGTTTTTTCCCGAATCTCCGGATCAGCATGACTGAATGGCCAAATGTCCTCTTTTATATGCACTCATAATCAAAAACACTTAATTACACGTATACTTAAACTCACGTGACCTGATCACGCCTTGTTCTAATTGGACCATATTCTAACATTGATGCGCTACATCAGAGGTCCTCAACCATTTTGTGTCGAAGAGCACCTTCGTGACTAACAGTAGTGCGGCGGGCACCATTTACTTTTCAAGTCAAATTTATATTTGGATTTAATAAAAACATACATAATAATATTTAATTCCTATTTAAAGATTATGAACAAAACAGATTACTGCGAAAAAGCAAGTTTTAAGAAATTATTATATTATTATGGAAAAGATCAAGGCAGGTTTACAGCTTGACATATGAACACAATGGGCGATATAACATGTAGTCCCTAGGTAAAATAGTTAGCATATTACACAAACAAACTAATTCAAATAAACCCCAATTTTTTTTTTTAAATCCGCATGTGAAATAATGCACGAACAGGGCCGTAACAAGGGGGGAAATGTTTGGGGGCCAAAAGGTAACCAAATGAAATGCAGCTGGGGGTTTGGGAGCGCTGTAAGCCATCCAACGGGGTCCAAAACTTCGAATTTCCTAGCATCTCAGGACCAAAATTCCTTGCATTGTAGCAGTCTAAGATGATTTGTTTTGGCTCGTTACAGCCCTGATAAAAGAAGTAATGCCAAACAAGTCTAAATAATTATAATTTATTTATTCTTATGCAAATGTCTTTGGTAATCTCAAGCCAAATTTATAGTTGGACTTGATCATGAACATAACACGAAAATAATTAATTCCTATATGAAATTGTCATACCGTACAAATAAAACATTTTTTTCCTTTATAAAATGTTTAAATTTATATTCCTATGCAAGAAGACTTCCTGAAAATCTCACAGTCAATGTAAATTTTGGCACTGAACTTCATTGACTAATGTCTCATAGTTAGGAGAGTAGGATGATATTGTTGTTCATAAACAATCCTCAAGATGTTCATCGGTAAGACGAGATCTGTATTTTGATTTTATGATATTCATAGTCGAAAACAGTGATGCGCAAATGTAGGTTGATCTGAAAAGCGATTTTTATCTTGTATGCTACACTTTTAGGAGAGGACATTTTTCTCTTACAACCAAACTGCAAAGGTTCTCGTCTGTTACACATGATTTTAGCACAATATCATTCTGCAGTTCGAAAACTTCTAGTTCCTGATATTCTGCTTTTACTTGAATGAGTCTTCCAATGACTTTAGCTATATCTGTTATATTTACGTGGCAAGTAAAAGGATTTAATAGAAATGTGATCCTTGGCTCCATGATAGTAAAACATTCAAATCTTTTTTCGAACTTCCCCTGAAGCAATTGAAGAGGGATTACAAATGGTGATAGGTTCACTGTCACTTATCATTTTCTTCATATTTTGGGAAATGTATAAAAGACTTCCTCTTCTGGTGGGAAATCCAGAAAACAAGTTTTGCTTTAAATGAAGCCTATCATTCGAGATATATTTTTGTCTTATTCCTGAAGCTCCGGGGTTAAGGAATTTAATTTTTCTGTGATGTTTGCGAGAAAACCCAAGTCCACCAACCAGCAAGAGGCGCATAGTTGATCAAAGTTTTGATTTTTAGATTGGAGAAAAACATTGTATCTCTTCAATTAGGCTTACAAATCTTGTCAGAACTTTGCCTTTACTTTTGTATGTAACATATGGTCAAATTGTTTATTGTCAGTATCTTCTAGTAAGGCTTTGAAAAGACTGTTTTACAGAGGCGCTGCTCTAATAGAGTTTATTTTTTAATTACATCCATTATGTGCTAAGGTGCTTCACCTTAGCACACACAACTTCCTGGTGGATAATACAATGGTACGATATAAAGTTTGGAAAGGATTCATCTTTGTTGCAGAGTGCCCCAGAGTGATGGTTAGCAAACTTGTCTTTCAGGCCATTGTTAGTGTAGTGAGTTCAAACTTCACTAGCCGCTCCAATATTTTGGCCCTGTACCAGACTAAGCTGATCTTATTAAATATCTAGCTTGGTACCTGGGATAGCTGTGAGTTTTTCTGCGGACGTAAGTGGTCGGTGTTCGAGCACAGATAAACGCCAGGATTTCGAGTGCTGATTTTCTAGGCAACTAGATCCTTCTTACTTGAAAGATTGGCGTAGCACAATCTTCTTACACCTCCTTTACCACCATCTGACTTTATGCCAATCAGTGTTTAGTGTTAATAATTAATCAGTGTTAATATCTTCATTTCTGAGAGACAATGAAATATTGATATCAAGCAGATTTGATCAAAGCAAGTGAAAAACGTCAATCTACTTATATAATACGCCATGTGTATGTCTATATTTTGTCTGTAACATGTGCCAAGGGAGATAACTATTAAATGTTTATTGTAGAGTAGTCTCCCTTAATATTTTTGCAAATGCATAACAAATCTGGGTTCATTTTGGTTAAACATAAACAAGAAATACAGAGCAACAAAATGTTTTTGATATTTCTTAAGCACAACGAAATTGCAAAATTATTTAAATGTTACCGTCGTTTTTTGACGGCCTGGGTAAACTAGTGTTATTGATAATTACTAAGTTTAGCTTAATTTGGTACAAGCCAAAATGAGGAGAAATGGGAGTAAGAAGATTGCGTTGCGCCAAAGAAATGCAGAGCAACATATTTTTTTATATTATTAAGCACAATGCAATTGCAGAATTATTTAAATTCTGCTGTCATTTTTAAAACTAGTAAAATAAAATAAAACTGCTTTCTTGATCCCGACGTACATAAATTTCAGTTTCAAAGCTAAACGGAAGTCAAGATTATTACGAGAATAATTTTGTCGATGACCGTAACAAGGGAAAAAATGTTTGGGTGTCAAGTTTCCTTGCATTGTGAGCAGTCTGAGATGATAAAATGTATTATTTGGGCTCGCTACAGCCCTGATAAAAAAAAGTAATGCCAAACAAGTCTAAATAATTATAATTTATTTATTCTTATGCAAATGTCTTTGGTAATCTCAAGGCACATTTATAGTTGGACTTGATCATGAACATTAATTAATTCCTATATGAAATGGTCATACCGTACAAATAAAACATTGTTTTCCTTTTAATTAGTGGGGAGGGCTTGCTTGCCTTGAAATCAGCATTCGAAATCCTTGTTTTTACAGGGGCTCAAATTCCGATCCCAGACACCGGTGGAAATTACGCCTAACTAACTACCTCACCTAACAAACAGGTAAAGTATTTACTAACCTCAGCTTAGTCAGGTACAAGGCAACAAGTGTTGAGAGCTCGGTTAGGCTTGAATTCACTGCAGTAGTACTGGTTTGCGGGATTAGTTTGCTTAAAATTGTCCAAAGAAAAGCACCTATATGTAGGTATTTACCAATTAATTCAACACAATGTGGAGAGCTCAGTGAGGATAGAACCCACCGCACCGTGAGATCTCTAGCTATTTAGCAACGTTAATCTGACACAAGGCTACATGTCTTTGGCACCAAGTGAAGATCGCACTCTCGTAATGGTCTGCTAGATTAGATAGCTCCTATTTACCTCCAGGAGAACAGGATGTGACACAAGGTCGATTTAATGTGGCGAACCTCACACGCGGACATGTGGGACAGGAACGCTCTTTAGTCCTCGCACATATTGTTGCATGCAAGGACATAAGAGCATTTGACTTTGTCACAGGGCGGATCCATTGGTCTACACTACACAGAGCAAAGCCATCTGCGAGAATATCAATATTTAAAAAAATAATCTGATATCGGACATACCAAATTTAACTACCATTTTTCTTATTAGTTTAAACCCAGCCCAACTACACAAGCTGGCTTAATGACGCAATTAATTGCTGTCAAAAAAGCCTATTTCAAGTATAGTATATTCAAGTATTAAAACAAAACCATTGATATTTAATGATAAATACAGAAGAAAACGTGCTGACCTACCAGAGGTCTATAGAATCAGGAACAACATACATAGAGTGGATACTGATGTTCATTGCTCAAACTGCCCTGATAGGAAAATGCTGACTTTATCTATCTGCAGTAAAACCAGAGTACACAGCCATAAACTACAAATTCAGACCTCCACTGGTGTTAGATAGAATTTCCTCTCGGTAAGTATAGCAAAAGCATGGAACAGCCTAAGTGAAAAGACGGTCACATCCGAGAATATCTATATTTTAAAAAATAATCTTTATTCTGATATCGGACATACCAAATTTAACTACCATTTTTCTTATTAGTTTAATCCCAGCCCAACTACACAGAAGCTGACTTAATGACGCAATTAATGCGGTAAAAAAAAAGCCTATTTCAAGTATGTATTCAAGTATATAATATACATTGGAATGATCAGCAAGCTAGATAGCTAACCACTGAAAAACCTGAAAAACCTCAACTTTGACCACATTGTTCCCATTAACACGACACCACATCAAATAAATAATAATAACAATAACAACAACAATGATAATAATAACGACATCCATCTGAAATACAGCGTTCAAGTATTTCCTTTTCCCAACCTCAGGCAATCACTTTTTTCCGTTTTGCGTCTTATCAATGTCTACATTAGGATTTCTCCTCAGTTATCGTTGGTCTGTGGTATGGATCTCAGGCCCACTTTACCCATCACACACACTAATCTTTTCAAAAACATTCTGTGTTGTTGTCCATTTAGAATCACAAGCGCCAATTCGAGTGGCTTTCCATTTTATCCTTGTCTCGGGGTTTATTCGGCATGTCCGTTCAATTTTAGCATTACCATTCACTTAATTCTAAATCAGTCTCATACAACTAGCCGTTTATATAACCCATGATATCACAGGTAGGATTTTCCCCACGAATGATTACATATATAGTGACACATCAAATTACTAATAGTATTTATAGAAATTAATTGTAAATGATATTACTATAGAAATGCATTGTAAATGATTTTATTGTAGAAATACATTGAAAATGATTTTACTGTAGAAATGCATTGTAAATGATTTTACTGTAGAAATTAATTGTAAATGATTTTATTATAGAAATGCATAGTAAATGATGTTATTGTAGAAATGTAATGAAAATCGGTAAGAAAAGAATTGTCAGTGGTCGGGAATCAATATAAGCGTTAATGACAGAATAAAGTAATTATTTGTATAACCAGGGCCGGCGCTACCATTAGGCCAAACTAGTCAGCCGCCTATGGCGCAGACCTCAGAGGGGCGCAGTACCGACCTTTCAGGAGAAAAATGTAAAAGAAGATCAAGCAACCGGGGTACACATTTTAGGTCCCGCCTATGGTGCAGGATTCCCCCGCACCGGTCCCGTGTCTAACAAGATTTGTGCTTGTATCGTTGGTATTCACACTAAAACCAGTGGTCTGTGTTCGAGCTGGTGTAATAGAAACAGGATTGTAAATGATTTTGCTATACTATACCTTACAAATGATTTTACTATAGAAATGCATTAAAAATGTTGTTTTTTTTATTATAGAATGCATTTTAAATTATTTTAGCACAGGACAGGAATAATGCTAAAAGTGAAAGATTTACTATTCTAATTGCATTTCTTTTTGCAGATTCAATGCAAATAAAGATATAATTTGTTATTTTGAGCCCTTAACAGCAATGGTGTCTAATCAAGAAGTTGGATTAATTTTGAAGTACAATTTCAAATGAGGACATAATAATGCTCAAGCAAACGTTTGGATTGAACACTACTACAGTGCGAACTGTTCAGCGTTAGTTCAATGTGTTTAGGTCTAGAAAAACCTCGATGAAGGCACAAACCTCTTCTTAATGATAAACTTTTTTTGTGTTCGGGTACTAAGTGTTATTTTCTGATTGATTTTGTCTAAAAAGTATAGCAAATGGCTATTATTCCCTTCAAATTTCACTTTTGTGATCAGAACATTGATATTTTGTAAATTACCTATTTTGCCTCGGGCAGCTTAGGGAACGTACATGAAGGCTGTCACAAAGGCAAATATTGCAGAGAACTTGGTAAAATCGCCTTGGAGACGCATATCCTTGACATATTCTGGGCAACACTCACAAGCCAGGAACAACAATAGCGTTGCACAGTGTTATCGAAAACGATATTTTATTTTTTCGTCATCATGTAATGTCATGTTATGTCATCTTATGCCGTGTTATGTCATCTTATATATTGTCATCTTATGTTATCATGTCTTATTTTTTAAAACCAAATATAAAAGAAGATCAAGCATTCGGGGAACAAATTTTAAGCCTTGCTTAGCGTACCTAAAACCCTTGCACAAATTTGTGTTTAGTGTTGAACAACGAATATAGTATAGTCGTGAATCTCGAAAAACTATTCACTGTTAAATCTTTTGTGATCACTTTTGTTTAAAATTAGTGTAAATACATGTTAAATTAAATATTTGTTATGTGAATAAAAACATACAAATTCATCCGCTGTACAATTGCATATAGGTAAATTTCAAAATATCGCTTTCCTGGTCACAAAAGTAATAATGGAAAAATAGCCATTTTCTAATTGTTTCACACATAAGCAATTAGAAAGTAACATTCACTACCCAGGAACAGAAATCGCGTTGCCCGGTGTCAGCGACAACGGTGACCAACTTCTCGCAACTTTCTGGAGACTTAAGGACTTCTACAGCGACCACATCACGTCATGTAACGACAAAAGAAATGGGTAAAAAGTTGGGAAAATGGGTCCCACATGTACTGAGTGAAATGCTTCATGACAGTGCAAGACCCCAAACTTACAGAATTGGGATATGAAGTGACATTTCTCCTATAAATTATCATCGTTTTAATTTTTAATTTCATATCCACAATAAAAGGTTTAATAATTTTTTTCATGGTTTGGGGTGTTATTTTCTAATTGCTTATATGTTAGAATTATAGAAAATAGCTATTTTTCCCCTTCAAACTTTGCTTTTGTGACCAGGACAGTGATATTTTGAATACAATAATATAATAATATAATCTCACGTCATGTTTTTGTGATATGTTCTTTGGCTGCGGAGTTAAAAGTCCAGGTGGAAACACTCATCTTGCTCCACCGGATATGCTCTATGGTTCTCCTTGAATTTATCAAGATGGGGGTCAAGGATATGGACTATAAGAGACAGCTTACAACCCATTTTATCCTCGTTCTTCACCATGCTCTTAACCACCTCCACATAGCTTTCGGTCTTGTGATTGCCCTGGAAGCCATGAAGCACTGTGACAAAGCTGTACCAAAGCTCCTTTCTCCTTCCTAGTGAGTTTCATGAGGGATCTTCTTTATTTTTGGTCCGACAGAGACACCAGCGTTGACCTTTGTACTCCGTGGTAAACATCTGCTAAGATGTGCGATGACTACGAGGCATTTTTCGGGATTTCAGGGATCAAAAGAAATTCTGGGCCCTTCATTTCACCTGCAACACAA
>VCCN01006196.1:6258178-6269664 GCA_006491835.1 Architeuthis dux
GAGAGAGAGAGAGAGAGAGAGAGGGGGCGCGAGAGAGAGAGAGAGAGGGCGCGAGAGAGAGAGAAAGCGAGAATGAATGTCTAATAAAGACGTTATATTAGTGATTGATCTATGCGAACATAATCCTATGGATTTGATTTTTAACAAGTTAATTTAAAAAGTATTTAACGAAAGAAGTTGAAATCTGATTTTGACTACATTATTAGATGTTGCTTAAGTAGTGGACTAAATAAATAACATGAGAAAATTGTCACGATTCTTTTGTATGTCGTTTTTCTAGCTAATTATGGGAGAGGGAAGGATACAATGTTGAAAGTTGTACACCACAGAAAAAGAAGTAATAAAGAAAGAAAGAAAAAACGGAAGAAAAAGTCGATATCTCCCCCTCTTCTGATTTTGCCCTTCCTCTTTCTTTTCTTTTCTTCTGTATCCCACCACCATCCTCCTCTTACCACACCTCCCCCCATCTTTCTTTCTTTGCTGGAGATTTTGCTGGCTAATTAGACAAAGGCGTTCAACTGCTGTGTGCGGTCAGGTCGATGAACTAATAAGGAACCCTAACAAAAAAGCCGATAGTCGGGTGGGTTGACAGATTTTGCCGGCAACACCCCCACCGTGGCGGCCACCGCCGCCGCCACTATTTGAACCGGAGGGGCAGGTGGTGTTGAATGCATTCACCAGGAGAAGCGGCGATCGCTTAGCAAACGAGAATTTGAAAGAAAGCCGGGTATTGTTGTGGTAACTAAACATAGTGGGGTAGTATAGGATTTGAGAGAGAAATGTATGGCCCATAACAGAAGCAGATGGACATTTTGCTTTGAGACAAAGGAGGAGGCAGTAAATAAGTAAATAAGTTTTTTCAAAATAAGGGGCAGGAGGGACTGGAAGAGCAACGACTGTAATGAAACCGTTGGGGAAAAAAAAGACTATCTCTGTCCCATAATAGTTGTTACATTTAGTAGTAATTTTTATATGCAAATGTAACAGCTATTATAGGACATAGACAGAAAAGAATAGAACTCGATAATCAGTCAACTAAAATCCTGTCATGAATATCTTTATCTGAACACATTGTCAATTATAGTTAACTAGAGCAGTCAAGTGCGCGCACACACGCACGACCAAACACACACGCATGCGTGCGCACACACACGCACGATCAAACACACACGAACAAACACACAAGCATACGCACACACATGTACGCGGTCTCACACGCACACACACACTTATTGTTCGCATGGGACAGTTACGAAGTTCATGTCCCCATTTGTACACGCACTCTCTCAATCTTTCTGCCTATTTCTATCTGGGCTATCTCTGTCTATCTCCCTCCATTCTTCTCTCTTTATGTTTCGATACCCCCCCCTCTCTCTCTCTCTCTCTCTCAGAGGCTACCGAAAAGTTCAAGGAATTTGAACAGCGCGCAGGAACCGAATGTATATGGATCACTGTAGTATGGATATGTGAAATCACTGTATATATGTCCGAGAAGACCACTTCGAAGGAGACGGTGGATACTAGGTGTTAGGATAAGCAATTTCGTTCATTCTCAAATTTACCGAACGTTTAGATCGCTGTAGTGTGGATATGTGAAATTACTGTATATATGCCCGAGAAGACTACTTCGAAGGAGACGGTGGATACTAGGTGTTAGTTAGGACAAGCAATTTCGTTCATTCTCAAATTTCCCGAACGTTTGGATCGCTGTAGTGTGGATATGTGAAATTACTGTATATATGCCCGAGAAGACTACTTCGAAGGAGACGGTGGATAATAGGTGTTAGGATAAGCAATTTCGTTCATTCTCAAATTTACCGAACGTTTGGATTAAACTCACTACAGAATTAAGGGTCTACGAGGCTAGCTTGCTAACCATTGTTCTGTGGCGAGGTACCATTAGCATATTTCTCATAGGTATTTACTAAACTTCATTTAGCCAGGCACATGGTCACTCATGTGAGGATCGAACTCACTGCAATAATAATGGTCTACAAGACTAACAATTGCTCCACGGCGAGACGCCTTTAGCATATTTCTTATACAGTACCGGTCAAAATAAGAGAATGGTTTATTCAAATGTAGTTCTTATTAATAGTAATTGTCACAGGGTCGTGGAATTTATAGAAATCGTAGCCCTTGGTATATACGTTATGTACGAAAAAGCTTTTATTGAAAGAGGTTATAGAAAAATATTTTCAAGAAAAACATTTATTTGAAAAAATACAGTGGACAAAATAAGAGAACAGGTATACAATATCATTTTTATGATGAAGTTTACAAAATAAAAATTGAATAATTTAATTTAAAACAATTAGTATGAAGTATAGAGACCTTTATTAGCAATAACTTCAGCACACGGGCGCCCACAGAACAAAACAAGTTTCTTGCACAAATCTGGTGTTATTTTTCCCATTCATCAGTTTCCCCATAAATCGGTTACAGAGCTTGGGTTTCGTTCCCTAACCTTGTCTCCGATTTAAGTCGGGACATTGTGCAGGCCATCTCATGAATTTAATGTTGTCTTCTTCAAAAAAATCTTTCACTCGTTTAGCAGTGTGACAGGAGGCATTGTCCTGCAAAAAATGGCTGTCTGGTTGGGAGTTGTTGTAGAGAAAGAATGGCATGTTGCTTCACTGGGTTTAGATACACATTAGCATTTATCGTCCCATTAATTCTCACAATAGGTCCAACACCTTCAGAGGAGAACATCCCCTATAACATGACACCTCCACCTCCAAACCTTTTGACACAATTTGGTTTAAGTCTGTCGCCTGTACTCCGTCAGATCCAACTAAATTGAATTTACTTTCATCGCTGAAATGAACTTTAGACCAATTCTCATCCTTCCAAACAACGTGTTCTTCTGCATATTCAAGTCTAACCTTCTTATTCTTTTTAGTTATGATAGGTTTAGTGGCCGAAGAACAAGTTTTCAATCCAAATACACTAAATCGTCGGGACATTGAGATCAGCTTTGATTTGCCTTGAAATACCTGTTGAAGGGATCATTCTTGACATGTCTTTTAATCACTCTGTCCTCCCTAAAGCGTGTCTTACGTGGTCGACCGGCTTTTTTGGTGAAACAAAAGATTTTTGTCATCATACAATTTCAAAATCTCGAAATTACACTCTTGGACCGATCCAACTCTCTTGAAGATACAAAGAGAGACATGCCATCAGCCTGAATCTAGGACAATTCGGCCTGGACAATTCGGCCCGGGCAGTTCGGCCTGGACAGTTCGGCCGAGGACAATTCGGCCGCGGACAATTCGGCCGCGGACAATTCGGCGGCAAAGATTTCTACCCCGGACATTTCAGCCGCGTTTTGTTTTTAACGGCGAAAATGACTAACTAGATGTGATTTGACATGAAATAGAATCAAAATATATAAATCTAATGCAATTCATAATAACAATAAGTTAATTCATGTTGTTTAATATTTTATAAATCTTTTTCAACTTTTTATAGCTAATCTTTGTTTATTTTCTCAAGGAATGTTATTTTGGCTTTTTGATTTAATTAAAATGTTTTACGTTTAGGATCTTACTGGGTCCAATATTTGATAAAAACCACGTGTTTTGTTATTATGAACAATAGAAACCCATATATATTTAAACACGGCCAAAATGTCCAGGGTAGAAATATTTGCGGCCGCATTGTCCGCGGCCGAACTGTCCATGCCGAACTGTCCATGCCGAACTGTCCATGCCGAACTGTCCGGGTCGAATTGTCCGCGGCCGAACTGTCCATGCCGAACTGTCCGGGTCGAATTGTGCGCGGCCGAACTGTCCATGCCGAACTGTCCGGGTCGAATTGTCCGCGGCCAAACTGTCCATGCTCAACTGTCCGGGTCGAATTGTTCGCGGCCGAACTGTCCATGCCGACCTGTCCGGGTCGAATTGTTCGCGGCCGAACTGTCTATGCTGAACTGTCCATGCCGAACTGTCCGCGGCCTAATTGTCCGGCTACCCATCAGCCTTCATCTTGACAATTTGTTGTCGAAGGGCTGCAGAACGTGACAAAAATAAAACCGTTCTCTATTTTGTCCACTGTATTTTTTTCAAATAGAGTTTTTTCTTGAATATTCTTTTCCATAACTGCTTCCGATAAAAGCTTTTTCGTACATAAAGTATCTGCCAAGAGCTACGATTTCTATAACTTTCGAGATCCTCTGGCGATTACTATTAATAAGAACTCTTATTTTGACCGGTACTGTAGATAGTGTTTTGCATGAGAGAACTGAAAGGTCAAAAACGAAAATACTGCGAACGACGATGACGTTATTAAGTTGACATTTCCAAAGATAAATAAGAGACAATGTTTTCTGAGATATTCCATTATCTTTGAAAGTGATATCATCTTCAAGAAAGAAGACACAAGTTTTTGAATAGAACGGAATAGAAAGAAAGAAAGATTTTTGCTGATTTAGAAGAAATAGTCGTAAGAAGATTTGTTGGATTTTTAGGCAGCCGTGGGCGGAGGTCACAGATTTAACTCCCACAGGTGGTGAAAGATAAACAGGATATCACCTGCAAGGTGTCCAGGACCGGAAACGGACTCACCGAGTGTTCAGGGGTCGTAGACAGGATATTGACGTGCCTGCAGGTGGTGGCTGGAAAAGAAGCGTGGGCGTTCGAACCCAATAAAAGAAGAGAGAGACTGAGGACGCCCTCAGAGACAAGCAGAGAGAGAGAGACATATCTCCCA
The DNA here is from genome assembly GCA_006491835.1 of Architeuthis dux. Taxonomy (NCBI): domain Eukaryota; kingdom Metazoa; phylum Mollusca; class Cephalopoda; order Oegopsida; family Architeuthidae; genus Architeuthis; species Architeuthis dux. Next base: position 6,262,889 of record VCCN01006196.1, read on the forward strand.
GGCCTGTTGGGAACAGTGTGTCGGCTCTCGTTACCTCTCTCCCACTCATCATGCTCCGCCACAACACAATGTATCTTATGAAATAAAAATATATCCTCATATTTTTATAAACAAGTTTCGAGTCTTCCCTTTTTTCCAAGTTTGGTATCCCCCCCCCCCGCGGACCAAGAGGGCTATACAACAGATTGTACTGCGCCAATCTTGCAAGTGGGGAGAATATGCCTACCGTGGTATTTAATAATCTTAGCTTAGTACGACACAAAGCCAATTTTGGAGAAATAGTAGTAAGAAGATTGTATTGCGTCAATCTTCCAAGTGGGGAGAATCTGCCTACCTTGGTATTTAATAAGGCAAATTTCGAGAAATAGGGGTTGGAAGCTTGTATTGCGCCAATCTTCCAAGTGAGCAGATCCTGCTTGTCATGATATTTACTAAGTTTAGCTTTAGTATGGCAACAAGTTAAATTCGGAGAAATAGAGGTAGGAAGATTGTATTGCGCCATTCTTCCAAGGGGAATCTGGCTGCCGTTATATTTACTAAACTAAGCTTAGTACAGCACAATGCCAATTCTGGAGAAAACAGGGTAGGAAGATTGTGTTAGACCACTCTTTTACGTAGGGAGAGCCTTCCCGTTTTGAAAATCAACATTCGAAATCCTGGCTTTTACCCGAACTCGAACGTAGGCAGCTGGTATTGGAGAGAAATAAGCAACTACCTCTAGTTGTGCAATATTAGTTCGAGAAAGGGAGAGATTAATCCATCATTTATCTTCTATATCCATCCTCTAATTTTACAAGCATGCAACAGTTCTCCTGGGCTCTCGCATAAGCCCTCACACAATCCAACAGGTTATTCTGTTTACTCGGTCCTCCCCAGAGTTATACATTACACAAGAGTTCTCCTGGGCTCTCTCATAGCCCTCACACACACAACATCATAACTTTTTAAAAATGTTTAGGCAACCACTTTCATGGATGTGAATCGTGGTCGCTCATCGGATGCGGCCAGAGCTGCAAATAACTCAACAGGTTGCTCTGTCACTGGGATCACACGGGCGTCGAAGACACCTGTCTGTTACCTCTTTCCACCCCCGCGCACGCCAGCCGACATATATTGTGTTTCCCTTTTATGATCTCACCCAAATAGCCAGTTACTATAATTATTGTTAGAAATACAGTCCTTGCCAAGATCGACCAGGCCACGGTGTTCATTAGTAGATGCCTCCAGAGGAATCTCCCCTCTCTAGTGTTCCCAATTTGTTCACCAATTGTTGGAGGTTAATTTTCTCTACTGGCTTTAACAACTCAGGCATTCTTCGTAATGTTATGTTGGGAAATTTCTTTAGCTGGGGTTCCCACAAATCTGTCCAATTACTAACTGACACGTCAGTTAAAGCCAAGAAAGAATCTTTAGTTTCGAATTTTTTTTCCGCCTGATAATATGGCGGACGAGTAAACGATTTCCCAAAGACTGAACATCCCAAAGGTAATCCAAGAGCAGTCAAGGGGGTATTAGTTTTATAGTTATTGTCGGCTTTCCCTCACACCCCGTGATAAATCAATTTCTGTTTCTAAGGATATTGCCCATATTCCATCTGATAGGGAAATTGTTAGGGGTAGCACTCTCTTTGTTAATATTTCTAACTGACATGTCTGTTTGATCCCTCTCCCATCACCCCTAAATAACTCAAGCAAGCATAGCTGGTGATTCCTACTTACACATATTGGACTCCTAGATGTGTAAGTTCCAGGTGCATCTGTTTTGCACTTTTCAGCCTTTTCTGGGGTAGGTAGCCTGCATTTTGTTCTAGCCAAGTTGAAAGATGTTTTCGGTCTTCAATCTAGCAACCGCCCAATTTCTGTTCTGATTTCGCGTAGGGAATAGGTAAATTTATCACCTGGAATCTCTCAAAGGTACTCTCTATCCAATAGCGGTAATGACTCCAATACCAATAATCTGTCGTCCTCCATAAGAGTTACACAGCCAAGTGAATTATAATAATGCCACAGCTTAACCGTAGGGTCAGCGGGCAGCCTGATATGATGTAGTTCGGCCTGGATTTTAAGTAGAAGGTCCTTGAGGTGGACAGGGGTCACTATACTGGACGACGAATGCCCTAAAGAAAGCATATCAAGCGGAGCTCTGACATGCTCCAAAAACAACAATAACGACTAACGAGGTCTACCGTACCGTATCCATTACTATCGACAACCGCACAAAGCCTCTCAACACTCTCAGCTTCGGTTGTGACAGCTTCGGTTACATCATTCCATTCCCATCCGATAGCTTGGACATTTTAATTAACCAATTAATACTCTGTCTATTTTTGGCTAAATCAATTCTAGTCAAATTTCACCCCACTCGATACGCTGCTTCTTACCATCTGTGCTAACGTCTTCTGATCATTTCCCAGGGTTATTAGTTACCTTTTAAGCCCCCCTCTGTTATAATTCCAAAAAGACCTATTAAGCTCCTTTCCCACAATGGGGAGCACTGCTCCTCTTCCTCTTCCCTACAGTAACTTAAAATCTTTCAAATAATTACGCATATTTTTCCACTGAGCTTCTAATATTCTACCCTCCTGCCTGAGGGAGTACAACAATTGTCGATACCCCTCCTCATCAGTCTTGGTAATTTATTTTCCCGTCTTTCACTACTTCTTCTCCGAAACTCTTCATCAATAGGCTATAGGGTTTTAAATCGATCATGAAGGTGACCAATCATCTTGAACGAGTTATGATCATCTCACTGGATGTACGGAAAATGGTACTCCCACTTTGCTTCAGTGCGCTTGTTTATTATGACAAATAGCAACAGTATCCTCCGGTTGGCCATCCTGCAAAATAACAGGAAGCTCATGTTTTGGGAGAATTTAATTCTCATTCATTATTTTATCTTTCTTCCAACCATCTAGTTTTAACAACTTAGGATATCTATTTTCCTGATAAAAGTGTTCAAGCAGCGAGGGGAAGGTGAACGGAAGATCGAACACTTCCACAGACACCCGAATCAACGCTGTACAGTGGATCCAGGCTGAACCAACCATCGATCCCCGACGCACCCTCACACTCGTCACTCAGACACCTAGTGATGCCCTATCTTAGTTGTAACCCTTTTTGATTCATGCATCGTAGTGGTCCGACCAACCCACCCCTACTGACCATTCTTCTGGTCCACCCGGGGTTGGATTGTCCTTATCCCTCGCAGCTCCTCTGCGTCTTAATTTCAACGGCAATTCTTCTTCTCTTTCCTGTCGATTCTTTTCTCTAGGGGGAATCTCTCTCCCCTCTCTTTCTTTCACTTTCCAACTTCTGTAATTGTACCAGTGGAATTTCATCCTCTGACTCCCACTCACACGGGGAGAGTGTATAGATTTGAATCCTACTCAGCCGAATTCCTCTGAGGGGAGGCATCACCACTTTCCAACGCCCTTTCATCTCCGCGTTGTCTAAATCTAAACCACCCAATGCTTGAGCTCGGGGTGATCGGACCTGACTACCCCTACTGACCCTTCGTCTGGTCCACCCGGGGTTGGATTATCCTTATTCCTCACAGCTCATCTGAGCCTTGATTTAATTTCTCTATGGGGCAATATCTTTTCCTCCCCTCTCTTTCTCTTTTGACTTTTGCCCACGAATCGCACTTGATTCTTCTGGCTCATAGCACCTTTCATGTCTAAATCTTCCGGGAAATCGTTGACCACCCAATGCATGAACTCGGCCCATCCTCTCTCTTGCTTTCTCCAGGGCGGCCCTTCCCCATTTCCCTGATTCCGGGGTTTTACTGAGTTTTCTCTGACTCCTGGGGACCATTCTCCCTTGCCTCTCTCCGGGTATGGGCAATTCTACACTCTATGCCCCGACTTATCACATTTACTACACATGGGGTCATTGAAATCTGGGCGTAAGCTGGGGATAAGCCTTCTCTAACAGGACACACTCTTGCCCTGTGACCGACATGTCCACCGCACGAACCCACTCCAACCAGAGATTTATGCATATATTTCATTATAATAATTTTTCGATTTCCTCCCATCACGTCCTATACCCCCAGAATTTGCTTCCCATACCCCCAGGGGGGTATGAATACCCCAGGTTAAGAACCCGAAGAGAGAAAGAGAGAGAGGGGCGAGAGAGAGAGAGAGAGAGAGAGAGAGAGAGAGAGAGAGAAAGATATGCAGAGATAAAGAGATATGAAGTTATAGATAACTGTAACTTTTCCAATGAGAACCCTCCTAAACCAGAATCTCGAATCACCTTCAAGGCAAGGAGGCCTCCAACTAAGCTAATCTTAGTAGATAGACAGGCAGGCCCTCCCCACTTGGAAGATGCGCAACACAATCTTCCAACTTCTATTTCTCGCCATTCAGTCTCGTGCTGTACTAAGAATTCAGTCTCGTGCTGTACTAAGTTGAGCTAAATAAATATCAAGGCAGGAAGGCCCTCCCCACTTGAAAGATTGACACAACGCAATCTTCCAAACCACTATTTTCTCTCCATATGGCCTTGCACTGTGCTGTATTAATCTAAGCTCATCAAATATCAATTTTGGCAGGCCCTCCCCATATAGAAGATTGGCACAACCCAATCTTCTTACCCCCATCTCTATCCATTTGGCCTTAATAAATATTTTGAACAACTTGTAACTATATTTATTGATTTACGAATAACGATCGTGAAGAAAGCAGCCGATAAACGGGTGTCTGCGGGTAGGCAGTTTGCCATTTTATTGGGTTCACTTATGTTTTCTTTTGTGGTGTGAGACAGTTTTGCCAATAAAAGTATTTTTTATATCGAACTAAACCAAAAATAAATGTACTCAATTTCTGAATGTAGTGTATTTTCAAAATAATGCGCCAATTAGTGCATCTATCAGTTCACTATTCACCTTAAAGCTACGCTCATGTTGGATTTCGTCGAGTCAGCGATTCTTTCAGTCTAGTCGCCGACAAATTTGTCGCCGACCGACTGCGACCTAATCGTGCTTACGACATGAAAAATGCTCTACGATTCAGTCGGCGACTGGATCATAACGATAGGAATGATCCTATTTTCCACGATTCAGTCGTGGGTCGTAGCCAATGAGAAGCGAGAATAACTGTAACGTCACATTCAATTAGTAAGTGTAGGTCCTTGCACGACGCCTTCACGTAAACTCCCGTAAAGGTCTCGGATCAAACGCATATATTATTATAATCACTGATTTACTCCGACTAGTGCCTCATCTTGGTTGTTATTGTCACAACGTTTCGGTCGTTGTACCCTCCGGGCTTCTTCTGGTGTCTGTCGTAGTTGGTAACCTTCTGGATATTTTGAGCCAGACCCTCTATTCAATCTATAGATTGTTCTCATTCTGCTGTCCATGGTAGAATATATCTCGTATCAGTTGATTCTTCCTAGTTAATTCGTCTTTGCGATGTCGCTTGTCTGCCTCTTCCACTGAACCAGTGTATATGACTTTTGCACTTTACCAGACGAAAGAAAGGACATTGAGCTTAAGTCCCAAACGTTCCACCACCTGATTACATTACTGGTAGTGCAAAAAGCCATATGGTTCAGTGGAAGAGGCAGATAAGCAACATTAGGTTTAAGGCTCTAAGTTTCCACCACCGGATTGCCCTTTGGGACACATGGCCTAGTGGATAAAGCATTGGTTAAGCATATCTAGTAACCTGCCTGGGTCGGATAGTCCCCCCCCCCCAAAAAAAAAGAAGTCATTTACTCTGGTTCAGTGGAAGAGGCAGACAAATGATATCGCAAGGACAAATCAACTAGGATGATTTAACTGATATGAGATATCCTCTGGCATGGGCAGTGGAATGAGAACAATCTACCCCCCCCGTGGATTGAATAACGGGTTCGGTTCGAAATTTCCAGAGGTTTACCAAACTACAACAGATACCTGAAGAAGTCCCGAGTGTACAACGGCTGAAACATTGTGACTATAACAACCAAGATGAGGACACTAGTGTAACGAAACACACCCAGATCGTGTTACCGGTAGCTGTTGGAAGTAGCCAAGATTTGAAATCTGTGTTAAACTGCGTACGTGACCAACTGTACATATCGGGTTACCGGAAACCGTTGAAGATTTGAAAAGAGGAGGGATCGTATGACCAGTAGCAGTTATAAGGGGCTAGATTGAAACGGTTAGTAGCAGTTGGGGTTGCGAGCTGAAGCAAGTAGCAACAGGGTCACCAGGAGGTCCGCTCCCCGCCAGGGAGGGTGGGGGTGAGAGCCGGCCGGGTTGAAGAGGCAGAAACCCTCGAATTTCGTAGTAATAACTCTGAAAGGTGACCAACTCAGTTAGAAAACGAAATGCAACAGAATTTCCGTTCCTCGATGAAATCCGCAGACCGGCCCAGGAATTAACCTGTATATGCGGAAATAAAACCCCAGATTTCAAATTGAAGATCCGTGAATTTTGTCGTCTTTTCTCTCTACACACGTGGGAGAGTTTTTGCCCGAAATGAATTTCCCTCCACAGAAAGATCGGCTCCCGTCAGCAGACCCAGACAAAGAGTCGACATCATCATCATCATCGCAGCCCGCAGCCCCGGAAGAAATGATCGTCTCTCTTTCTCTGAATCTATCTCTCTTCCACTCTCTCTCTCTCAACATCTCTTTCTCTCACGGTGGTTATGCTACACTAGTCTGAGTAAATCAGTGTATAATAAAAGGTAAACATGCTTTAACTTTTCAGCAAATATTTTAATGAATGTCATATCTTGTCAATTTGTAACTATTAAGTGCCAAATTATATTGAGAATGCATTTT
>VCCN01006196.1:6493847-6504664 GCA_006491835.1 Architeuthis dux
TAGCTATGAGTCTTTTTTTCTATAGTAGAGGCACTAGTATCGACCATAACATTAATTCAAGCTGAGTAACATATATCATCTAAAGTTGTCTCTTCTCTAGAACACCTAAACACTAGCTATGAGTCTTTTTTCTATAGTAGAGGCACTAGTATCGACAGTAACATTAATTCAATCTGAAAAAACATATATCATCTAAAGTTGTCTCTTCTCTAGCACGATCATGCTCTCAAATAATAGCTATATGTTTGTCTATAGTTTTGAGAAGGGTTATTAACACTCAAAGAGTTTTTCGGACGATTGAACTCATTCTTGTTGTTTATGTTGTTAACACGGCGTTTCAGCCTAATCCATTCTACGACCTTCTTCAGCTGTACTATTCGAACGTAGGATCCACGTGTGTTTTTCTTTCCTTTCCTTGTTAGGCCTGGATTTCCATACCATGTCCCTGTTGAATAGCGGAAGCCACATCGAGTTGAACTCCGCACTTGTCTGACTTATATACTCAGCCGACATTCTGAAGAAGGCCGTAGAATGTATCGGCCCAAACGTCGTGTTAACAACATAAAGAGCAAGGAGTTCAAACGTCCGAAAACCCTTTGAAAGCTATAGGTTTGCTTTTTACTGTATAGACAAGGGGTATGGAACCGTTTCAACCTGTAGAGCCATTTTTAGCTAAAAAAAATTTTAAAAAGCCACATAATTTATCATAAACAAAAATACATACAAGAAAATATAAATTTAGCTATCTTTTTTCTTACTCAATGCGAGTTTTTGTTTTGAATCCTATCTGAAATTGCTTCAATGTCCGGGTCATAAGTCGTGGTTTTCATTTTAATACAATACTATATTTGTTTGCTCATAGTATTAAAAAAATTATTTTCAATGCGCCTAAGAGCCACTTGAGACAGTTTAAAGAGTCGCATGCTGCTCCGAAGCCGCGGGTTTCCGGCCCCTGGTATAGACACTAGTATCAGCTAGAACATTAATTGGATCTGAAAAAAAAGAAGATTTTCAATCTGAAGAGCGATTTTTATCTAAAAAATAAAGAATAATTGAAATTATCGGAGCCAAATAATTTATCTTTTTTCTTACTCAATGCAATTTTTTGTTTTGAATCTTATCTGAAATTGTTTTAATGTACTTTTATTTTAATACAATAATTTATTTTCTATAGCTTTGAGAAGGGTCATTAATATTGAAATGGTTCTTTTCTATAGTTTTGAGAAAGATGATTAATATTCAAATGGTTCTTTTCTATAGTTTTGAGAAGGGTCATTAATATTCAAATGGTTCTTTTCTATAGTTTTGAGAAGGGTCATTAATATTGAAATGGTTCTTTTCTATAGTTTTGAGAAGGGTCATTAATATTCAAATGGTTCAATCTAAAAAAACATATATCATCTAAAGTTGTCCCTTCTCTAGAACACCTAAACACTAGCTATGAGTCTTTCTTCTATAGTAGAGGCACTAGTATCGGTCGTAACATTAATTCAATCTGAAAAAACATATATCATCTAAAGTTGTCTCTTCTCTAGCACGATTTGTCCAAACCCGACAGAACAAAGACACAGAAACACCAGGGCCATGCGCTATAAGGGCTAGCCCCCTTTAAACATAATTTCTGTTTAACCCATCAAGCTCGGATTTTACACCTGAAGAAGGCCGAAGAATGGATCGGCCGAAACGTCGTGTTTACAACACAAATAACAAGAAGGGGTTCAACCGTCTGAAGAACCATTTCAATAATTTATTTGTTGGCTCATAATATAAAAAAACACTTTTTTAGTGCGCCTAAGAGCAACTTGAGACAGGTTAAAGTGCCGCATGCGGCTCCGGAGCCGCATGTTCCCGATCCCTAGTATAGACACCAGTATCAGCTAAAAAAAAGTTGCCTTCAGAATTTGGTGCCTGTTCTATACACAGAAAGTTACAACTATAGATTTTTACAAAGTTTAGCTTAGTACGATCCTAGTCAAAATGACGGTAAGAATTCCTGGTTAGGAAGGCCTCTCTTGCTAGAAAAATCAGCATTCAAAATCTAACTATTTCAATAACGACATAAGCTTTTAACCCTTTCCTGGCTGACCTATTACCACCTGAATTTTTAAAGGGGTATTTTAAAAAGCCAGGAGGTGTGGGTAGCCTAACGGTTAGCACCACAGCTGAGACAGTTTGCGTTCACTTCGCACTAATGCCCTTGGGAAAGGTATGAATCCATCTCTTCTCGATCAGCTACAGGTAAATTGCAGACTGGGCCCTCCGGCCTTGGTTGGAAACTAGTCTTGGAGACGGTCAGCTCTGAACCTATCGTCCAGCATCATAAGGACAGTGTAGGGAACGTATTTCCGAAATGTACGGTTTACGAGGCCCTGGTGAATCTTCAACGGGCCTGGCAAGCTGGAAATCGATTATAATAAATTTCTCAATTAAAATAAAGGAGAATAAAAAAAAAACAGACGGCCGCCGTCTTCACTTCCCCACGACAAGTGGAATTTTTTTTTTCTTTAAATCTATACATATAAAGGCCAAATATGTAAATAAGTATGTTTGTATGGCTGTATAATGTTTGTAGTGTCCGCCACCTGACACATCCCACTCTTCATAGTGGATTAGTAAGATAGACTGTGCAACCAATAAAAGAATTAAAGGGTGGACAATAAAAAAAAATGAGACATGTCGTTCCCATAGCAACGAAGAACATCGATCAAAGTCTACAGACAAACTATGTCTGTCAACGCAACGCCGAACGCTGCAAAGAGACAGTCTGTCTTTCTCCTCTAACTTCCCTTCGGCTTCCTTTGATGTAAGCCTACAGTGAGAAATCAGGTGGAACTGGGAAGCAGTTGCTAGATTTTTGGCGATTGTTTCTCGCAAAAAACTCGCAAAAATGGCCAAAGGCAAATACTCTCAACACACAACTAAAAAAAGAAAAAGAAGTCAAAACGTGTCAAAATATATATATGGCCAAACCAAAAAGTTCATGCCCAAATGCTTTTTAAAAAGGCCAGAAAATGTGCCCATCAAGTTTATTTTGAGACATCCGGGTAAAGGGAATGCGGTTCGTTTTGTTTTTACTGACCGAATTTTGAATCGGCAACGTCTGCTACTATCAAAAGAAAAAAAAGATATACAAATGTTCTTCTATGAGAGATAAGATTTTTAAAAAACACATAATTTGTTACTCTTTTTTCACATAAAAATAATATTATATTACTAGCATCTAATAAATATCATAAATGACGGGGGCTATTTATGTATGGATCAACACTAAGGAGCTTAAAGCTATTTTATTAGGTAATTTATTTTTAATAATTCAAGTATTCTATTTAAGTTTTTTCTGAAGTCATAAGACAAAATGTTATGTAAGAGATATCACCACTGATATCGTGCGGTATGAAAAAACAGACACAGAAAGTAACTTTTTTATTAAAAATATAACTTATTTCATTACATGTCAGATCACCCTTTAAAACAGCTTGAGCTGAGTTGAGATTTGTTTTAAACTTACAATTAGAATGCTTGAATTATTAAAAATAAATTACCTAATAGAATAGCTCCAAGCTCCATAGTGCCAATCCATACGTAAATAACCCCGTCATTTTAATGGGTATATGCTAGTGTTTAAATTTTAACGTTTAGAGAAAACTATTCTTTTATTAAATACAAAATTGTCTATATTTTTAAAAAGCAAAATCATGAAGCGATGTGTTAGTCCCAGTAGACATTTATTGTTTTTCGTGTTTATTTTTCGTGACACATACGTCACGTCCCAGTAGACTTCTAAAAGAGGTCTATGTGACATATCCCAGCAGTCATAGCAACCTCAGGATATATATGTCCCAGGAGTCTCGAGAAGGTTAAGCGAGCTTTAGTGTCGTTGATATATAACTTTAGCTTAGTACAGCACAAGGCTAACTAAAGGGGTGAGATATGGGGGATAGAAGCATTGTGTTTCCCTAGCCTTACCGTGGGGAGGGCCTGCCTACCTTGAAAATAAACTGACTTTTACGTGGAGTCGAACACGTAACTATTTCAGCCACAAGGCAGGTACCAAATTAAATCTGCAGTGATTCCCAAAGCGGGCGCTACCGCCACCATGGGGGCGCTGAAAGAATCAAGAGGGGCACTGGAAGGCAGGAGCCGGTAGGGGGCGTTGGAATACTAGGGGTGGTGAGTGAAGGCAGGGGACAAAGAATACTAATTGATATCAGTGTTGCCGATTTAACGCGTTCCGCGCTAGATTCAGCGCATTTCTTGTTTTGGCTGTGCAAAAAGCGCTAAATTAGCGCGTTTGCGCCTAAAACATTTTGGCCATTTTTAACCATTTTGGGGTATTTAAAAAGAATTTAGCGCTTTTTGGCAGTCTTTTTTGAGTTGACAACACTGATTGATATCTCCTACCTCATGTTCTATTAGATACTTTTGTACAATTATATTTTTGGTAATAAAATAAATGCTTAAATATTTTTAAATATTAAAATTTAATTTTCAATGTATCATTTTTGACTGACATTACGTTGGGCACAGTGTTGCCAATTTAGCGCGTTTCGCGCTAGATTTAGCGCGTTTCTTGTTTTGGCAGTGCAAAAAAGCGCTAAATTAGCGCGATTTCGCCTAAAACATTTTGGCCGTTTTAGGCTATTTTGGGAAATTTTAACAAATTTAACGCTTTATTAGCGGTTTTTTAGGAGTTTTTTTTAGCGATTTTAGCGGTTTTTTAGCGCTTTTTGGCAGTCAAAATAGCGCGAAAATATGTTTTTAGTTGGCAACACTGATGGGCGCGCTGATGAAATATATGCTCTAAAACGGGCCAGTTGTCCCAAAAAGTTTGAGCAACACAGATTTATAGCCCGTCTTTTCTAGTAACTACACCGTCGGTGAAATAGGTGCTTCAATCGATACAAGATTGGCACGACGGGTAAAGCAAGCGGCGTCTGCAAATAACCACATCACATAGGCCAACAATTAAACAGTTGAAACGATTGCTGAATCTCGTCTTTAAACCCAGACCTACCAAGTATCCCGTTTTTCGTGGGATACTCCCGCATTCTGAAGCTAGGTGCTGTCTCCCCCCCCCCCACCTGCATGTAAGGAATTTGTACGAACACCCGCATTGAAAACTATATGCCTGTACATGTTCCCTTCTATTTGCAGTCCTACCAAGTCTCTCGCGTTTTGTTGATTATTTTGGTTTAAAATTATGTTATGGTAATTTTTCAATACACTGAAATAGCTGTTTTAGAATTGAAAATTCTCTTATTTTTTTAGGAAATCTCCCTCCTGAGAATTTCTAAAACTTGGCAGGTCTGCTGGTACATATACAGTAGACTCCCGTAAATGCGACACCCTCGGGAGATTTAAGAGTACCGATATAACGAATTTGCCGTTATTACGGGGTGAATTTTATACAAAGTGTATTAATAATGAGAAACCAAAAAGTACAGACAAAAATGATTTTTTTATGACCCTTTCCAGCCTAATGCACCATTTTACTTCAGGCAGCATTATTTTAAGGGTTTACCAATTCTAGTTTTTAAAATAATGCACTGAAATCTTCAAGTGCTGTTGCTGCAAACTAATCTCCGACAATAGTCTTCCGAGAATATAAAAATAAACGTGCCGTTAGAACGCGTGTGTCATTAAATAGTGCCGTTAGAAAGAGTGCCGTTACAACGAGAGTTTACTGTATATCCGGATCTTTCTATGACTGCTGGGATATATATGTCCTATAGATCTCTTTTTGCGTACCCATTTTCCATCCCTGCCCCTGGGATAAATGTCTAATGGGACGTATGTATCCCATCGTGATTTTGGTCCCTCAAAATATGGATTTTTTTCTTCAACCATTAAATAAAACATCATTCTTATTTTTAATTTCATGACTACTTTTTACCATCATCTTAATTTATTAGTTGCTTTTTTTTATTGCAACTAATAAATCACGATGAATATAAAAAGTAGTCATGTAAGTAAAAATAAAAATAATGATTTATAATACTTCATCTAGCAAAAATAAAATTAAAATGCATTAAATAAAAATTAACACGCTTTTGGCTTTTTTTTTTACCCAATTTTTAAAAATTCGGGCATTAAGCATCGATTAGTCTTGAAAGGGTTAAATAATAATCTGACTGCTCATGACTCAGAAGAGTGGAAGTGAGAGAGGGGTGGAGGGAAGAGATCTCGGCTGTGTATGTATAGTCATCCTCCTAGTTGTAATCGATGACTGACTGCGTTGATCCTGTTTCTGGTTGGTCGCTCGTAAATATCTGCATCTCATTACTTGCATAATAATATCATAAACAAGATGGACACGAATCAATAAACGATTACCGCGTTTTTTTCTTTCCCGCATTTTTTTCTTTCCCGCGTTTTTCTTTCGCGCCTTTTTCTTTAACTCATTTTTCCACTCCCGCGTTTTTTTCTTTCCCGCGTTTTTCTTTTCCACGTTTTTTTCTGTTATCCTGTGTCCGTCTGCACAGATCATTCTTTCCTTCACCCTGCCTCTCGAAAAACAAGATTATGCTACGCCAATCTTACCGGTTAGGAGAACTTGCCTTTAAAATCAGCATTCGAAATCCTGGCTTTTACCTAGATTCGAACACCAACCACTGACGCCAGTGGGCAATATATATCTCAAATGATAAGATAGACCTTAAAATATCGAGTGGTCTCTAGTGTAGCTGATATCACAAACCCGAAAAGCAGGGACGGATCCAAGGGATCTTCCAAGGTCTTCTAGAAGACCCACATAATTTTTATTTATCCTGTTTTCTGAGCGTCTTCCAAGTTTTAAATCTTTTCGTCTCAACACATGACAACCTTCAAGACCTTCAGAATGTTTCCGAAAATGTTTATTTATACCGAGCGTCTTCCGAGTTTTAAATCTTTTCGTCTCAACACATGACACCCTTCAAGACCCTCAGAATGTTTCCGAACATGTTTATTTATACTGTTTTCTGAGCGTCTTCCGAGTTTTAAATCTTTTCGCCTGTGCCTGTCACACTTATAGTATTAGTAGCAGCAAGGGGTGTAGCCGAGGGAGGGGTGGGGGTGATTTTAAATCCCCCAATGCTTTATGAATATTAGTTCACACACTACTTTTACTAACATTATACAATAACAAATCTCACTAAATGTTGGAGGGGCCCTCAAGGACCCCCCCCCCCCCAAAGCGACGGGTCATGGATTAATATCAAACAAAACCAGCTACATTACCAGATCATTTAAGATCTCTGTATTTGTAGGGAAAATATGACTACGTACTTGAGTATCTTTTAATTTCATTTGACAAAAATTTAAACAACAGAAGATGACTGCTTCCATTTTCCGGTCGCCTTGAAGTGGAAAACTTCAAGTAGACCAACCTGCTTATCTCGATTGATAATACAAAAAGAAGGTCATTGTCGGTCTTGTTCGGTCCGACGAATCAAGTAGCCAACGATCCACTTTGACAGGTGAAACATCCGGATTGGTGTCTATACTTTTTCCCGAGCGACTTAAAAATTACAGGCCATCAAATTAAAAATACAGCGTGCAAATTAAAAAATAGAGCGAGCAAATTAAAAAATAGAGCGAGCAAATTAAAAAATAGAGCGTGCAAATTAAAAAATAGAACGAGCAAATTAAAAAATAGTGCCAGCAAATTAAAAAATAGAGCGAGCAAATTAAAAAATAGAGCAAGCAAATTAAAAAATAGAGCGTGTAAATTAAAAAATAGAGCGAGCAAATTAAAAAATAGAGCGTGCAAATTAAAAAATAGAGCGAGCAAATTAAAAAATAGAGCGTGTAAATTAAAAAACAGAGCGAGCAAATTAAAAAAATAGAGCGTGTAAATTAAAAAATAGAGCGAGCAAATTAAAAAATAAAGCAAGCAAATTAAAAAATAGAGCGAGCAAATTAAAAAATAGTGCGAGCAAATTAAAAAATAGAGCGAGCAGATAAAAAAAAAAGGTCCAACCACGACGACGAAGACGACGATCAAAAGATATACACTTTTTTAGCTTCAGATCACATTTTTGTTTCAATCAACCAGCAGCTCTCTCTTACTCTCAGACGAGATTTTTTCTCAATTCTCCCGTATTGAAGAGATTTTTTTCACTAGTCTTCCGTATTGAAGAGATCTTTTTTGACAAGTGTATATCTTTTGTCTTCGCATCATTGTTTAATAGAAACCATTTTGTTTATTTGTTCAAGACGTTCCCATGTCATTGGTATCAGAAATAAACCATCAAATTATTTCAAGCTAGATAATATTACAAATGTTATTCCTCCACTAGAAATTTTAAATGAAGTTTGACGTAGGAAGCGTTAACGAGAGCAGATCAAATAGGAATTGATCATACTGAGTTTCAATTTACAAAGCATCAACGAGAGCAGATCAAATAAGAAACGGTTGAGCTGAGGTTTAATGTGTAAAGCGCCAGCGAGAGCAGATCGAATAAGAATCAATTGAGCTGGGTTTAATGTGCAACGCATCAACGAGAACAGATCGAATTGAAATTGGTTGGTCAACGAAGTGGTGCCATATACTGCTTTTTCTTGTTTTTCAGTCACGTGAAAAAATTTTTTTTTCCATATTGTATTACAGCCATAAATGAAATTTTTCTGATGGCTTTTTTTACACTGTGGCGTTTGTTTTCCCCCCTGCATTTAAGGCATTTTAGCAATTTTCAACCATAATCTAGCCACTGTCGCTATATTATTTGTGTGCGTTGATAACTATGATGGCGACCTGGAACGTCCTCTTTTTTTTAAATGACAGTGACCTAAATAAATTAACAGCACGGATCGGAATAAAGAATGAGTTATCGGTGAGAATCGAACTCACGACCCTCTATGTCGGAGGGTGGCTCGGTTAACGCCCGACCGCTCTTACCACTTTTACTGATCCGTGCTGTTGATTTATTTACTCACTGTCGAAGCCTGGGTTTAGTTGCGATAAAAAGATAGAATTGTAAATAGAAACCATCTTTTAAAAACAGAACAAAGTATTTCTCTCAAAACTGAAAAAAAAACATTTTTTTAATTTTACGATTAATTTATAGCTGGCGATATTATGTGGTGTGGACATATAACTACGATGTAGAGAGGTAATTGCGCATGGATCCGCCCTAAATTTAATCACTTCTTTCATATTGTTGGGGATGAATTTTATTGAAAAAACAACGAATTTTTTTTTAAAAAGTTTCCATTCCAATTTTCTAAAAAGATGTTTTTTCATCTAAGTTTAGCATTACGTATTGTTAACGGGTTGTTTTTTTTAAACAGGGACACTAATTCGTTCTTCGCCGGTTTCATATTTTCTCTTGTTTTTAGTTGTTGTTTAAATCGTGTGTATCCAGTGGCGGGCCTATGGTTGGTGTCACCCGGGGCGGTAACTCATGGTGTTACCCCCCGCCCCTCTAAAGAACCGTTTGTGATATTGTGTAGACAGACATGAATTTTTGGCGATATTATGTGGTGTGGACATATAACTACGATGTAGAGAGGTAATTGTGCATGGATCCGCCCAAAATTTAATCACTTCTTTCATACCCTATTGTCCATCCTACCACAGAATTTCATTGAAACCCATTGAGAACGTTTGGAGATATCGTGTGGACAGTCATTACCGTATATACATAAATGTACGGAAAAAAACCGGAAAAATATCTCTCAATCAAAACGAATTCCTGGATCCGCTCCCAAATTTAACCAATTCTTCCCTTACCCCATTTCCCACCCTTCCACAATTTCCATTGAGGACTTTCGGAGATATCGTGTAGACAGACAGATCTTTCATTAGAAAAAAGAATTACCAAGAAAATATTTGAATATTCTGTAGGCAGTCATCTTGGTGTCTTTTTTAAATATGTTGTAGACTGTGCGCCCTTCACACTTGCCCCCCTCTTGCTACACCACTGGTTCCATACTGACCGTTCGAGAGAAAGGATTTGCTCGGAAAAAGGTATAGTGATGAACTCTTGCAATCTCACCACCCCGTCAGCGCCCCGTCTGATGGTGTCACCCGGGGCGGGCCACCACGCCATTGTGTGTATCTAAAGGTTTTTTTAAATAAAACATTTGATCTAAGCTATTCAATTTCTACAAAGAAATATTTTCATCTTCCGAGCAAACCCGTTCAGCGGGAAAATAGCTAGCATTTATATGGGAACAACAGTAGTGACATTTAGTTTATTGTAATGAATACAGAATATAGGAATTTAACGATTAATTCATAGCTGGTATTAATATTGTTAAACTAGGTTGGGGTGAATCTTCTGTAATCCACGGCTATGAATTGTCCGGGGTTGAATTGTATATAGTGGTGAATTGTTGGTGGTGAACTCGCCGGATACCAAAAAGAAACATGCATTTTTATAATTTTGTATTATTATATGATTGATTGATTGATTGATTTGTTTAGCGGCATATCAACCCTTGATGGGTCATTTAATGCCGAATTCAGTTTAAAATTCCCCCAAAATAGTCTTGCGACTTTGGTGAACGGTTTTTTTTAACTAGAGTCTTGCGACTTTGGAGAAAAAACAGGTGGCCCCTGTTGGGTGGGTGAGGTTGGGGTCTTTACCCTCTGAAGGGGATGCAGTCGGCGTATTCTAGGCCCCAGCCGACAATCTATTATATATACAATACACAAATTGTAGTAATCACCTTCAGTCGGAATAGAAGTTGGAGTGGAGTTTGACCCCACATCAGCCAGTCTTGTCTATCATCCTACTCAACGCTAATCTTGTTCCTGTTCGTTCTCCATGCAATTGTGGTTAATTAGTTAGACAGTATTCAAATGGTTCTTCAGACGATTGAACTCCTTCTTG